>JAECUM010013991.1:0-44644 GCA_016617855.1 Megalonaias nervosa | reverse complement strand
GTTTGCTCGTTCGTTGGTGAGGATAGTATATTGTGTGTTTTATGCTTGCTCGTTCGTTGGTGAGGATAGTATATCATATGTGAAGTGAGTGTAAGGCATGTTTTCCTTCACGTCCGTGCTTGAAGTATATAAAAGCATAGCGTTCGTCATTCGCACCATTCTACACAGAATAAAAAGGAACAGAAAAATGGATTTAATCAACAAGCTAAGAGATAGCTGGTGCTGGATGGTAGATGCAGTCTATGTAGTGGAAAAACTTCAAAAGGAGTGGAGGTTTGAAGTCAGCCTAGACTTTATGGCGAGACTCAAAGCAGCAAGTTATCATTTGCAAATGATAATAATGGAAGAAGCGGATAAGTTGAGAGGTTTCAACTATCCAAAATATGTGAGAGTAGGAACCTTGAAGGAGATTTTGGATATTGTAGTTGAATTGGAATCTTTTTTGGAAGGTATCTTCTCTTTAACAGAATGGCCTTTTGTCAAAAAAGGCTTAGACAATATCAAGAAAGCGGAAGACCTAATGAGAAAAGTACTGGAAGAAGAAGTAAAGAAGATCAAGGAAACGTGGAAGAAAGAAAGAAAGGACAAAGAAAACCAAAAAAAGAAAGAAGAGTTTGAGAAACTAAATCAGAACTGGATGAAAATCCAACAAAAATTCAGAGCTCTCGGACATCCTGACTGGATGCCCGAAGAAGAAAAGAAGAAAGGAATTATTCAAAAAGTCAGGACATGGTGGAAGAACTGGAGAAGATAAAAGAAGAAGAACCCAAAGGCCCTTTTCAGGGCCACTTCCAATGCCTCGAAAAGATCTTAATTTTCATTTTATCTCCACCCTAAACGAATATATATAAAACCCTTCCTCTACTAAAAAAACACGAACGCTCTTGATTCGTGTTTGTCTATAGCCCTCTCTCAGGTAGCTTGACGTCACAGTACTTCTCTTTTTGCTACATTGTTACCAGTATGACGTCATGCCACCTGTCGCTTATCGCTCTACAAACCCACAGTCTCCTAGTAGCCGCTCTACCAAATTTCCATTGACGTTATACAGGCCCAGGGTGTTCTAGTCCCTCTACCCCATTTTTCCATTGACGCTATACTGGCCCAGGGTGTTGACCTACTTCTTGAGGCTATACTGGCCCAGGGTGTTGACCTACTTCTTGAGGCTATACTGGCCCAGGGTGTTGACCTACTTTCTTGAGGCTATACTGGCCCAGGGGGGGTCTGTAATGCTAATTCCCATTGAGGCTACGGTACCCCACTATACTACTTATAGTCCATTTTGTTCCTTAGCAATTGTGTTAAGTCAGAAGTTTCTCAAAAATATTAATTAATAGATAAAACCCCCTAGGTGATTAAAAGCAGTGGGTCCAGTTGCACATAAAGAAATCAACATTTAACACTACAAGGTGATAAAACGCTGTGGGAATTAACATATAACACCAAATGGGTGATAACATGGTATGAGATTAGTTTGCAAATACAAAAGAAATATTTGACTCAAAATGGATGAAAAAGCTGTGGGACTAGAGACACATAAAAAAATCAATATTTCACATCAAAAGTGTGATACAAGAGCTGAACATAAGTCGAAATTTAACAGCGAAGTAATGATATGTATTCAATGTAACTGTTATGTTGATTACCTAGATTAAATTGTGCCCATGCATCAATGAACACGAGTTAATTTAATTAGCAATGTCTGTAAGCTCCCTCTGTAGTTTGAATGAATTGAACATTATTAATAAACACATCGATTTTATCTTCACGTGGGTGGCATGGAAGCCAGCACATAAGGTCAAGGGGGTGCACGTGCTCCCTCCCTCCCGATTTTACCTGTAAACATATTTTGGTCTACATCTGTAAAACATTATGGCTGACCACTACATACTTGCCCCCACCCATTCCGAAAATATTTCTGGTGGGGAGGAGCCCGGTTACACTTGCAATGAAGAAAATGCTATGATTCGCAGATCAGTGTAGCTTATTTGACAGGGGGATGAGAGGTATCATCACTTGGGTGTTTTGGGTGCCACGAAAATCAATGTATATTCAAGGGAAAGAAAATCTACACAGATTGAAGACTTGATATAAAATCTTCACTTACTCATAGGGTTATATGTTCAACAATATTATGGGTAGCAATATATGGAACACTGTGTGAAATATTTTAGTCATATGTAAAGGGTCTTCAAAATAAAATCATGAGTAGTGAATGGGGATACCTTAGGGACAATGGGGCCTTCATGTTAAAATAGTGAGTTTGTACTAAGAGGACAATGGGAATTTAACATGTTGAAATTTAGCATGGGTTGGACAATAGCGGGACAAGGGAAAGATTAACATAGGTTGGGACTATTGAGGGACAAAGATAAATATATAGGGACTGTCTAGGGACAATATGAATTGAGCAGGGGTTATGTCGCTGTACTGGACACTGGCAACAATGTTGCAAGGAGCTGTTCTCAGTCAGGCGGAACAGTGTGACAAGGGGTTAACATGAATACGCGTTACTCTAGGGACAAATAGAGACATATACATAGAGACGTGGTTAGAGACAGTGCTAGAGACATAGAGACATAGAGACATAGACATATTTCATGTACAAAGATCGATGAACATAAATGTATCACACAAACAACTAAACAACCAACTAAACAAATAAGGCAAGAGAGACTATGTATCTTTTCGAAGCAATGTAGTGGCCCTGAAAAGAACCTTTGGTATTTTTGTAAATACCATTCAGTTAACATAGAGGGCATCGCACGGATCTTCTGCTCTTCCTAAAACTTCGTCTGACCTATGGACCGTAGATTAAGAGTCTTTTCAGACAGTATTGTCTTTTCACATAGATCCGTCGTTTCCAAATGTATGTCTCTGTGATCTGGGTAAATGACCATGTTGATTTGACATACACGGAATAGTCCGGGTTGAATAGCATCGACGATAGGAGGGTAGACGATTCTCCACTAGTCCACGTCTTGTGACGAGAACAAGTGAATGGAATGAAGTGGACCGCGGTTATGTTTAGTGGAAGAGCGGATCGAAACGGATTGAGTTCTTCCACCAATCCTACCACGCCTTACAAATTCAGTCACAGTGCGGAGTCTGTCTTCCAATCCGGGGAGAGATGACTGAAACGTCACTTTCCCTATATAGGTGCGCTAGCGTCTGTGCGCGGTGAATCAATGCAACAGAGTTAGAACGTGACGGAAACTAAGAAGACAATGAATTGGGGTTAACACTCTCACAACGCCTGAGATACCAACGCTAGTAATCCCTACGAAATCATTGACAATATTAAGTCCAGAAGTTGAAATTGGTCGTGGCAAAGCGATAAGGCAGTTAAAGCTCATTACTTCCCGTTCCTGAGATGTTTTTTTTTTGTTTTGTTTTTTTTTTTGTGTTTTTTTTTTGTTGTTTTTTTTTTGTATAAAAAAACAACAAAAAACCAAAACAAAACAAACACCCAAAGGTCCTTTTCAGGCCCACAAATCTCTCTCGGAAAGAGACTAATCAATGTTTGCCAAAATCATTTAAAACTCAGAAAACCCTTTTTTCCCATGATTGACGTGTGTGAGTGCGTGAGTGTAGGTTCCTATTATGATTATACAAATCAAAACCAAGAGACCCTTATTATGATTATACAAATCAGATCCAAGAGACGCTTACGTTTGTCTTTCTGTTATATTCTCTGTAAAAATGTACAATCCAATTTCACAATAATTCAATATAAAAATTACTTTTTCTTTTCCTTGTCTTTTCACTCTCTTCTTTGTTTTAATTTCTTCACTCTTTTTCCTCACTTTTTTCTCGTTTTCTTTTCTTCTCTTTCTGGACGTATATGGTTTCTTCCTTTTCGGAGAGTGCTTCCTCATTCTGTTCGGAACCCCTCTCTTCCTCCTGATCCTGATGTTTCTTAGGGCAGTCTGAAGAAAACTGTACTTTCTCTTGGCAATGATAACAAGTATCTTGACCCTTATCTATTTCGACACTTGTCTTGGTTTCACGTTTGGACATTCTGAAGACCAATGCCCTTTCTTCTGACAGATATAACAAGTATTTTGACTTTTATCTCCAAGGGAGGGGGAGTAGTCCGTCAGCTTCTTTGAAGAAAACCCTTCGTATGACACCTCGCGAAGCTCTGATCAGAAGTTCGATCTGTTTTGGCTCTTCCATCTTTATGGTAGAATTGAGAGTGAAATGAATACTTTGAGGGAAGAAACTGGCCGTTTATATATGGAAGGCACTAACCTTAAAAACTGATATACAGGTGGCCATGGCGTATAAAATGTAGTCATTTGACATTTTGCAATCAAGATGAAACGATCGCACCATTTCGTGAAGAAAGGAGAAGAGAGTAAGAGGCAGAAACGTGACCTATCCCCTCGCACAGTACCTGAAGCTTTGGCTCAGATTCATGCCAGCGATTGTATAGATGGCATGAGTAAGGCAGAATCCAGACCCAGAGAGTCAAAGTCAAACCAAAGCCAAGCACCAGTAACGCCTGAAAACTACTATAACATTCGAGAGACGGACAACGCTCCTCTAGAAAATTTAGAACCACGGCCTAAACGTACCCAGTCAAGTGTAAAGACTACAAGTTCGACGTCCCGTTGGAGAAAACAGAAGCGTTCATCACCGATTTGTGGAATTATTTGTTACCCACACTGAAATGGCAATGTCAAGCCAACGAGGACAATCGCTTGAGACTTTCCATTTACCACGACAATCTGCAGTACCACGTTTGGATCATCGACAAGTTTCAACATGTTCAGCAGTCCCATGACATGTTTCACATCAGCGATGGGAAAGCGACACTTTACATGGCCCACGTGTCTCTTCCTAAAGGGACCCGACGGAAAATGGTGTTATTGGTGGACGAGTTCGCAGAATCAAACACAGCCTTGTCCGAATTAACAACCATCAAGTCAAAATTTGTTTAGCCCGTCCCATAGTGGTAGGGCGAACGTATGCTGTCAAAAACGACACGATGGAATGAAAACGAACCTGGCAAATTATTAGAAAATCGAACCGAACCACACAACAAAGAGAAGCAGATCTCCTGTTATAGCAAGAGTGCCTATCCAAAGACACTGCCTGTGTCATTCCTGAAATGCAAAAATTGCAAGAAGTCTTATCTCCGCGCCACAATTTGAAAGTACACCCTTAAGAAGTGTGGGTACCTCTGTTGTTTCAAGGCAAAATTTTCAAAGACGGTAAATTCGTTCACGTCTTTCATCACAATGAACATTCTGATGTCATTACCGGTATCACCACATTACTGGGATACGGTTATTATTGTGCAATATGTGACTATGGCTATAACAATCAAGAGCAACAGAAGAATTGTGGATCGAAATGCTCACGATATGTGGTCTCTAAACCCTTTCTTGACGAAAGGCAACAACGAGTGCATTGCCCTGCTTGTCAGCGAACTTTTGTCGGCCCTAACTGTTAACAATAACATCTGAATACGCATGGTTCACAGGGGAAAAGTGATTGTCAACTCCTGATAATGTTCCGGACTTCAAGATACAGCATACGTACCAATAGTACCAAGGCTCACGTAAGTTCAGAAAGAAACGATGTCTGATTTGTTACCAACTCGTGAACTTGGAACACGAATGCTACATTAAAAAATACCAACCCCAACATGAAGAGGAGGAGGAGGAATATGACCAGAAGAAAGGCAAATTCGTCGTTTTCGATTTCGAATGCATGCAAGAGACCGGCATTGACATTCCTAATTTCTGCATAGCTCATCGAACGTGCGTGAAGTACATTCAAGATTCGATTTTTAATCATTGTCCCCATTGTAGCAACATTCCTGTAGGACGTGAACAAATCTTTCTGGGACCTAACACGCTGGTCGATTTTCCCCAATGAATGTTAGACCCTATCGACGAAACGTGGAGCCAAGAGGACATCAAACGTTACTGAGATTCTTATCGCTATGCCACGGTGATGGCTCACAACTACTCTGGATACGATGGACAATTTCTTCTGAAATACTATCCGGAACAAAGTACGTCCTAAAGTCACTTGGAACGGAGCCATCCTCATTTCCATGCAAGTGGAATAAGTGCAGTTTAAAGATTCGATGATTTACTTGGCCATGCCACTGAGCCGAATATCTGAAACGTTTGGAATGACAGTTATGGCCAAAGGCTATTTTACGCACTTTTAAATACAGAAGCCAATGAGCACGCCGTTCTGTCACATTTGCCTGATGCGCACTACTACGACCCCGACAACATACGCACCGAACAACGAGAAGCTTTATACGCTTGGTACCACTTTTGTTAAAGCATTGTTGTTCCGACTTGAACATCATACGGCGATGCTGTTCAAAATTTCGAGAATTGTTCATAGAGAACGGAGGGATCGATATTTTTGAAAAAAGCCTGCACTATTGCCAAAGCATGTTCCTTAGTGTACCGCAAACGATTCATACTGGCAGTCATACGTCCTAAAACGACCAATTTTGTCAAACGTCAATACTCGCTCAATGCCCTACGATTTTTCCATTACTTGTGTGAGAAGAACGACAAATGGGTCCATCACGCCCGAACCTGAGGAGGTGAAAAAACCATCGAAACGTATTCGCTAGATGGCTGGGACTTAGAAAACCCTAAGATCTTATACGAGTTTAACGGTTGCTTATTTCGTGATTGTCCGATTTGCTACCCTCAACGGTACATCCAAAATCAGTTTTTACAACGTACCATGGAAGACTTGTACGAGGCCACTTGTCAGCGACGCTTAAATTTAGAACAGGAAGGATACGAAGTCGTGGAAATGTGGGAGCACGACTACGATCACCGTTGGAAAACCGATTCCGAGCTTAAAAGCATCGTTCAAATTTATCAGCTGGTGACTCCTATGAACACGCGGGACAATTTGTATGGAGGACTTGCGAATGCCACCTGACCTGTGTTTCTGTACCACGCAGACGAGAAGAAATGAGAGGAAGTCAAATACTTGGACCTGTTTCGCTGTATCCTCAGTAACCTCTTGATGGATATTTTACAAGAGAATATTATTGGCTTGCCGGTGGAGTTCAGATGTTTTCCTTGTTCCGTACTTGTCCCGAAAGATTCAACCATGACCAACCATATCAGCTTTATGGATCGCCTGGGTCACCTGCAACCTGATATCGAAGGAGACCGTTTAGTAGCATGGACGGACAAGCACCCGAACGGCAAGATTCTTAGATTTGCTAGTAGCGATCCGAAAAATTACGGCTACGATTATCGGGACCCACAAGTAGAAGTACACACCGAGTGTAAAGTGAAAGGATTGACACTCAATTGTCGCACGAGTCAGATGGTAAACTTTGAGGTATTACAGGAAGCCTATCAGTCTGGAGAGGATGAAAATTTTAAAGTAGCAACCAACGAGACTCACAAGACTACGTTTTTCCACACACCAACTTTTATGTTGACCTTTGGAAAAAACTTTATCAAAGCGTGTACCAGAAGCTTGTGCTATTTCCAAATCACTTCATTTTACATTATGGTCACATCCAAGACCGATAGTTCACTGTGACTACCATTGCCAAGCACGAGAAAGATGAATCCTAACAAACAGACACCATTCAAATTTGGTGATTCTTAAGTGGAGTGCGATGCTGTGCCTTGCGATTACAGGGATGCTGTATGCTGTGACCTCAGCGATTCAGCAGGACATCATGAGAGGTTTGGTATGACTACTACAATACCTAGCATGGAAAGGGATGCTATGCGTGTCAAACCTGACGGATGGAAAAGTGATCCCACTCGTTATTGTGGACTCTGAACTGGTTTTGTTGTCAGCGTCACCCTCAACGTGAAACCATGCGGCTACCACCTTTCGTATGTCATCCATGCCTGAAGAAGCTACTGAGAGTTTCAACATACCCTCATCGATGTGAACATGTGAAAGAAGAATATTCGTTCCCTGTGCGTTAATCTGAATACTGCGACTTTGAAAGTCGATTCCAAACCTTCTAAGGAAAGTGGCCTAACTATCTGCGAGGACCTACCCACAAAGTATTAGCCAGATCCGCATTTATCTACTTAGGCCAAGGTACCAAGGTCAAGTGCTTCAGTTGCGGGGTGACACTTCACCAGTATGAGCAGAAAGATTCAGCTTACCTAGAACATTCTTGATTGTATACGGACTGTCACTACCTACCTTTAGTGGGACGACCTCAGTAACCTCTTGATGGATATTTTACAAGAGAACATTCGTGCTTTGCCTGTGGAGTTCAGAAAACACATTTACCGAGAATTTGTCAAAATATAAGTCAAACCCAAAGAACAATTGCATCCTTTATGTCACCACTGTTGGAAACACTGGTACCTGAATGGTATAAGAGGACTGATTCATTTCAAGGTGCTTCTTTGGTCAGACATTGATGAATCACGTGAGATTCATAAAGTTTTGGATGCTACTTATTCTACTTACAAGGTGGCTATAGTATATCTAATTCCGACGGAAGAGTTAGAGTATTACCAATCTCATTCACACGAACAAATCGTGGTTCAAGATAAACCTTCCGTGAGCAGTGTGGTGTGTGAGTTAGTGACTAAACAGTTTTGGTACGGTACTGAAACAAAACCGCTTTTTTTAAATGTACATTTATTACCTTAGACAAAAGAGTGTATAAAAACTTGTTACCATGCAACGACCTTTATTCTTCGTGATACAACGATTGCCATGGAAGAAAATCAATGACACTATTCAGATTGTGGCGGATTACCGCACTTTTTATGAGAACTGTATCCACTGAATTTGAGTCGTCGTGTGGTGAGTGTCTTAGTGACTTCCTTTCTGGTATTTCGTTTACCAGCCGATTCCTTGTGGGTTCTTTACGAACTGTACCTTACAGTACCACCAAAACATTAGGGTGGTAACTTTAAGTGTACACGAGAGACACATTCCGTTAAAAGCCGTCTGCTTTCATCTGCATACCTCTATACCTCTACGGAAAAAAAGATTCGTCACCTTGTAGTCATTGGACATGTTCACGAAGACGTATGTGTAGCTTGCTACTAACACCCTCACTGGCAAGATGTATGTGAATGGAAAAGTTTTGGTTTCGAGGCTTGGACAAAAAGCGGCAAACTATACCCATGATTTCAAAAGTTCAGTGATGAAAATAACTTTTAAACCTGTATTAGCCACAGTGGCAGAAGAAGATTCCGACATCGAAGAAAACCAGTTCATTCAGGACAGGACGTCGACGTGGACACCATAGAAAAGCCATTCCTGGAGAAAACCTGTGTGACTGTGCCACGTGTAGAGACTCTAAGAACATTACCCAATATCCCTTGGACACCATACTTTCGTCGCCAGAAATGTTGTACAGTGATATATTTATATTCCACTTTGATCGTGTTGATGTGTATTTTATGGATGTACTTAATATATTTGGCTTTTATGTATTTGTCTCTTTCGTGTTCAATTTGGAATAAACGAGTCATGATAAAATATAAAAACTCTTGTCTTGTCTGTGTTCGTTTCAAAAGTGACATTACCTTAACTATGTCTACCTCTGCTGCCTCTGCTCCCACTTAATCTACTTTCAAAGTCATCGACGAAAACTTAAATCATGCCAATTGGGAGACCTTGTATCTTCATCATCCCTTTAACATCTTACTTGCCGCAACTAACGGTTCAAGCAAAACAGAACTTGTCAAACGTTTAAATCGAACATTAGCATCATTTGATCGATCGTCCACCTCAAAGTATCGTGTGGTTTTAGAAAGAGTGGTGATCGGCGTACAGCCTCCTGCAAAAAGACAAGGAGATTCCATCATGTTTGTGGAAGGCATTCCTGGAGAAGGCGACGAGATCGTGTTTGACCCCAGTCAAACCCATCTGGTCATCTTCGAGGACAGGTTAGGAGAAGACAAAGAAGAAATTAAACTGTGGTTTACGCGCAAAAGGCATCATCGTAATGTCATTGTCATTTACTTCAGCCAACATTTGTTTCAACAAAGCCTATAGTACCATCAGTCTCAATATTCATTACGTGGTGTTGTTTTAAAGCCCTAGAGATAAATTGCAAGGGGAAGTCTTAGCCAAACAATTAGGAACTCCTTGGCTGACTCATGCGTAAAACGATGCCACTCAAAACTCTCACGCCTATTTTACTCGTGAATTTAAAACCCACATTGCCCGATTATTTGCGATTTCGTACTCATCTGTTTCACCACTGGTGCCAAGACGGAGATCCTGTCGTGTACATGTCCCCGCTGACTTAAAATATTATATCTATAACACCCTCGATCACTTTTAGTCTGTCTCACACATCGTCAACATGACGTCCCTTCATTACCATCTTCCCGTCAAACTGATTCGTGCCATGTACGGAATCAGTCGGAATAAGAATCCACAAATACGTACTCGTGTCTTAGAAGCTTTACGGTGACAGCACATCAGCTACTTCAAGGAACCGTTCGCATACCTCATCAAACCAAACGCTCTTTTAAGAGACACAATTCAGCCTTGACGCATCGACTCTCAAACCAAAATGCAAATCATTTTGAAACCTGGAGGTAGCGGTTCTCTAGGACGTGTCATAATTCGTTCCTCTTAAAATGGGATCCAGTTGCCCCAACGTCATCCCCAAGAAAAAAGCCACTCCCCTTCCCAAGCGTACCCAGAAGAAAGAGAGCAGTGGTGTCAACACCAGGTCAATGCCCAAGGAAAAAAAAGTTCCCAGGAAAATAGAACAGTCTCACGAAAAGACCCCAGAAAACAGTTTTTTCCATAAGAGACGCACAACAGTCCGGGAGCAACCTTACATTTCCAAGCCACGATCTGCAGCAACTGTGACCGCGTCTCCATTAGCCTCAGGTTCGTCCACTTCCCCGTTGTCAGTGATACCAGCCAAACCCAATTTGACACCTGTTCATCCCCATTTGATGAAAAATAGAAACCCATGTCTCCAGGAACATCTCCTCCAGCGGTGACACCTGCGCTCAAAATCAAAGTCCAGGAGAGATCGGGCATGTTACAGAGTTTACTGGATTTATCCAAGCAAGAACTGTCCAGGTTTGGTCCATTGCGAAAACCTCCACAACGCGTATTGCCTGTCATCAAGTTGATCGGTATTACTGTTCTTGTGCTCTGGAACAAACAAAGATGTCACCTAAGAGACGTGCACACCACAACCATCGTCGTTCTCCTGTCCAAAACGGAAAAGGAGAAATAATAGGACAGTCTCGTCGTTGGACCCTACATCGCTTAGCAAAGCATCGGCGTCTATCCCAGAAAAGACACCATCGTCCAAAGAAAAGAATAGCAACTAAAAAAACCTCGTCACACTTTTTTACGAAGCGATAGTCAAAGAGGTTGTGCACGCATGTGGACAGATTTTACGCATCTACACACCCTGAAAGATGTCGACGTCTTACCGCACCTCTTTAAAGCTTACAACCAATATTGCCATCAGAGCATCGGATGGGACAGTTCCATGGATGTGTTTCCCCACAATACATTTAGCTGTTTCACAGTGAAAGTACCTCAGGCCATCCAATTGGATCAGGAAGGCCATTGGGAAGTGGGTTTGGTCAAAATGATTCACCATACACAAATCAAAACCATCGCTGAAAATCAAAACCCTTTCCACGTGGAAATCTTGACGGTATAGTGCAACAATTCATGAATGAAATCTGGTTTCCATGTATCAAAAATCCGGCAAGCAATCCATTATTCAACATCTTTACTGTGAAAATTCCGACTTGCTATTATATTAGCGGTTAATAATTGGTGGACACGACTGCGTCCAGTTAAAGGAAGAGTTTGGCAAAGCCCTGGAGAAAGCCAAACGAAGTGTCACCATTGACATCCATAAAGTAGCCCTTCGCCTTCAGTCTCTCAGTTGGTTTCGAAAGTCTTCCCGAACGAGTAATGTAACCGTTTTGACTGGTTGGCACTGCTCTGCTTTCATCTGAGTCAATCAAAGTATCAGGGTGTGAAACAGTCACTCTGGCAGGCTCCGATAATGTAGTAGGCATGGGAATTAAATTTCTCCTATTACGCCGTATCTCTCCCTCGTCAGTTACTACCATGTATGAACGAGGTGTAGATGCCTCAGACTTAACTATGCCTGAAGAAAAATGATTTTCAGTCCATACTTTATTCCCTACCTGAAGTGTTTTCATATTTCAGGCGCGATGTCGACGATCATAATTTCTCTTTTGAGTTTGCTTTTAATAGTTTTCCGATTTCTTCAGTTTCATTAAATCTGGCCATTTTGGCTGTACGTTTTTCGGTGCCACTGGCAACGTAGTTTGTAATTTTCGTCCCATCAATAATTCCGCAGGGCTGTATCCATTCGGTAATGGCGTTGCGCGATATGCCAAAAGAGCTATGTAAGGATCGTTTGCTTTTTTAAGCGTTTTTTTAAGTGTTTGAACAGCTCTTTCGGCGAGACCATTGCTCTGTGGATATTTTGGACTGCTTGTAATATGCCTGAATCCGTAATTTGTCGCAAATTCTTTGAGTATTGCGGATGTGTATTGCGGTACATTATCTGAAACAAAAACTTCTGGTATACCGTGTCGCGCAAAGATTGATTTGAGATGATTGACAATTGCTTTTGTACCTGTGCCTTGCAATTTTGCTATTTCAATATATCATGAAAAATAATCAATCACCAAGAGATATGTTTGACCATTCAGTTCAAACAAGTCTGAAGCGACTCTTTGCCAAGGTCAACTTGGAAATTCATTTAGTATCATTGGTTCAGCTTGATCTCTTGAGTTCTCGATGCAGTTTTGCACAGTACCTAGTCCAAATGAAGATGCATCTGCAGATGCAACTATTTCTCTGTTTGGATCATAATGTGCTAAAGTTGGTGAAGATATCATTTCTTGCTTGATATCTGTAAAAGCTTGTTCTTGATCTGGACCCGAAGTCCACGGGGTTTTACCTTTGAAAAGCTCGCGTAATGGTTTTGATTGTTCTGCCAAATTTGGACTAAATTTTCCAAGCTGATTTGTCATACCGAGAAATCGTCGTATGTCTGTTACGCATTTCGGTGTTTCAATTTCAGTTATAGCTTTGACTTTTTCCGAATCAGGTCAAAAACATGCCCACGAAATCTAATGGATGGTCTCGAAAATTCACACTATTCAGCGTTCAAAGTGATGCCGGCCTTTTGAATTGTTTTCATGACCATTTCTAGTCTTTCGTCATGCTGTTTCTGCGTTTTCCCAAAAACAAAAACACCGTCCATGTGACAGAGTGTTCCGTCATGTCGCTCCAGAGTTTCTGGCATCCTTTTCTGAAAACATTCAGTCGCGGAATTGATTCCGAATGGAAGGCGATTAAAATAAATCCTACCAAGAGGAGTAATACAAGTTGTAAGGCGCCGTGACTCTTCTAACAGGTTTATCTGCCAAAAGCCTGTGTTTGCATCAAGTTTGGTGAAAAACTTTGCACCTGCTAGTTTTGAAAGGGACTCTTCAACTGATGGTATTGGGTGGTTCTCTCTTTGAACCGATTCATTCAGTTTAGTTAGTTCCACGCAAATTCTTACCGTACCGTTTGGTTTCGGAACGACAACCATTGCCGCGAACCACTCAGTACGCTCATCAACTTTTGAAATAACACCCATTTTTTTCATTCTATCCAACTCATCTTGAACTTTATTCATTAAAGCGATAGGAACCTTTCTTGGGGTAGATAAGGCATAAGGTTTGGCATTGTTGTCCAGAGTGATCTTATAGAACCATTTTGTTTTCCCTATGCCTTTAAACAAATTTGGGAATTTCTCGCGAAAATCCCTATCTAAATTTATGGATATATCGTGAATTTTGCTTGCATTTTGTGACTTTTGATCTGAGGCATTTACTGAGGATATATTTACCTGTTCAATAATCTTGAGAGCCTGAATAGCGGGCCTCCCGAAGAGTGCCTGAATCAGTCCCTTTACAACAATTATGTCTTGTTCACTGAATGCATTGTTTGATTCTAATTTACATGTAAATTTTCCAAGCACTTTAAGTTCAGAGTTTCTAGGTCCATACAGTTTTCGATCAGACTTGGATAGTTTTTGGTCTCCGATTTTTCGTAAATCCCTCTCAGGAATTATAGTCACATCAGCTCCAGTATCAATCTTGAATAAAAGTGAAGTGTTGTTCAATTTCACGCGTGTTATCCACGGTTGACTCTTCTTTGTGCTAATAGTCCCTAGAAATCCAGGTTCTGCTCTCGATTCTATTGTGCGAGCTGCTGATTTTGACAGACAGCATTTTGCATAATGTCCCCGTTTCTTACACTTGTGGCATTCTGCTTCTTTTTGCTGGACATTGGTCCCAAGAATGACTAAATGTGCTTCCACATCTCATGCATCCTTTTCTGGTGACATTATTCTGTTGAACACTTGAGATTTTATGTTTATGTTTCCCATATTTCAGTGAAGACGATTTTACTGCATCCATTTCACTCATTCGTTCTCCACTTGCTCGTATAGTTGATTGTTGCTTTTTCACAGCCTCATTTTGTCGAACTTGATTAACGGCAGACTCTAGAGGTCGATTTGCATCTAACTGCAACTTTTCGGACTCTTTTGAATCTCGCAGTCCAACTACAAGTCGATCTCTGATCATTTCATCATGTAGTGGCCCGCAATTACAATTATCTGCTAACACATAGATAGCTGTAACAAAACTGTCGACTGTTTCTCCCTCTTCCTGTTTTCTTTGATTAAACTTTGCCCTTTCAAAAATTACATTCCTCTTTGGAATGAAATATCTCACGAATGTATCTGTCACGGGCTTCCATTTCTTTTGATCTTCCTCTGTCAGGTTGAACAAAATGTTATCAGTCTCACTTCCCATGGAATAAATCAAGGTATTTGCTTGAATTTCTTCCTCTTTTTCACTAAGTCCAGACGCTTGACCAAAGCGTTCAAAGCGCTGAAACCACTTTTCCCAAGTTTCAGGTCTCGAAAAGTCAAATTTCTCCGGATTTGTAAATTCAAATGAAGCCATTTTCAACTCTGATAATTTCAATCCTGTATTTTTACCGCTGCCACCATGTAATGTCATTTGTTATTGAAGAATAACTGCAGAATTCGTGCTATACTATTTATTAAATACAATACATCAGTACAACTAGGAAGGGGAGTAAAGACTGCCATGAAAGTATTTTTCCCATGGAACTTAAACCCTAGTGAACACTTGACATAAACCAGCTGTTGGTCAGTTCCAGTCCAGTGTGGAATATCTGATTACTTTTACTGTCAAGTGATATTTCAAAGCTAATTAGATTAAGGCTTACACTACAGACACCACTCTAGAGGACTTCACACACACAAAGCCAGAAAGACCAAGAAAAAAAGAATCGTCAGAGAATTAGACGTTACTATTATTAAGAAAACAGAGAGAAAAATGATGTACCGAGAATCTTGCGAATGTTCCAATTCAAAAATGGATCTGTTTGCCATGACGCCAACCATGATGACGATGCAAGAATCCAAATTAGTACAATTTTGTACCATCTCCCTTTAGACCGTCTCAGCTCTCATCGAATTTGAAATCCAAGGACAGCCCGAAGATTACATCGATCTGAGTAGCTGTTACTTGTACATGAAAGTCAAAGTTCTCGATAAGAATGGAGGTACTATAGGCGACGGTGAGAAAGTTGCTCCCGTCAACAATTTCATGCATTCCTTATTCAAAGGAATGGATTTGTATTTGAATAACAAACTGGTCAGCAGCAGCATGGATACTTACCATTATAGAGCGTTCCAAGAAAATTTATTTTCGTACGGAAAAGAAGCCAATAGCACTCATCTGGATGAATGCGTGGTGATGAAACCTGACGAAAAGGGCGAGGTCGATACAATATCGGAAGAATAAGTGGGATGTAAAGACCGCCGAAACAATATCAAAGATGAGCAGAGTTTAGAAATGATGGATCGCTTGCATTTGGACATGTGGTTGCAAGAGAAGTATTTGTTGAACGGTGTGGATATCCGCCTGAGACTGAATCGTTGCAGTACCACTTTCCATTTGATGGCTGATGCTGCCGGTTACAAGACCATCATCGAGGAAGCCAGACTCTACGTGTTACACGTGGAAGTGTTGCCTAAAATGGGAAACAACATCAGTCACACTTTCAGCAGAACGACCGCCAAATATCCAATACGACGAGTGGAAGTGAAAACCTTCACCATTCCCATGTGTCAGTGATCCATGATAGAAGATCATTTGTTCCAAGGACAGTTACCCAAACGATATATCCTTGGCATCGTCAAGAATTCAGCCTTCAACGGAACCCATGAAAAAAAATCCTTTCAACTTTTATCACTTTGGCATGTCTAAAATCGAAGTCAGTCGAGACGGCAAGACCCTGTGTGCCAGACCCTTCGAACCTAAGTTTGAGAAGAATTACTTGAGATCGTACTTGTCCTTATACAAAACCACCGGAATGTTAGGGACTAACACCAACCACGGCATTTCCTGCGACGCTTATGCAGGCGGTTACGTTTTGTGGGCTTTCATTTTCACTCCAGACCAAGGCAGCGACGATGGATATTTCCACCCTATAAAATCTGGCCAAATTCGTGCTTCAGTTTACAAACCGAACTCCCGGTGAAACGGTGAACTTCATCCTGTATTCAGAATTTGATAATACGATAGAAATCAACAGTTTGAGAGAAGCCATTCTAGACTATTAAGCTATTGAAGAGCGTTATCTCTCTTTGAATGGTGGAGTATCTTTGGAAATGGAATATGAGGATATCTTGGAAGCAGAACCCAAAGACAAAGACGATGAGGACATGGTGATGTCCAGATGACCAGAACAGGAACAACATGTATTCTCCTGTTTTGCCAAACACCTGACAGAATAAGCTACGGAAATGACCACGAAAGATTGCTATGGATATCAAAACGATCATCCCAGTCAAATTCAACACGATAACTGTCTGATGATGAGTCAAGAAGAAAACTTGGACGAGTATATTGATGACACTTGGGGTCTCATCTCGGGAAAAAAACATCGTTGCGTCAGTGGTATAAAGACTTGCGTGATCAAACGTATGTCATCAACACGACAGTCATCTCCCAAAACCCCACTGGGTAGCCGTCTACTTTCTTGAAGATGGTGGTGTTGAGTATTTTGAATCGGATGGATTACCGCTTTTGGAATACGACATCATCGACTTTATAAGAAGAAATGCCCAGACGACACGATTCAATTATATGAAATTACAAGACACAGATTCCATGGTGTGTGGACAATATTGTCTGTATTTTCTTCATCAAAGCAGCCTTTGATATCCCTTAGAACATTTAGTGACTTATTTTGATCCTGACTCTTCCAGAAATGATACAATAGTAGATCGCTGGATGATGACCATTATGGATATCTCTTGTCTTAAGCTAGGAAACGTCAATGGCCAAATAACCTCCATCAGTGGAAGTTTAACTTGACTTCACATCGTTGTCAGCCTTGTCAACAATGTATTATTTGATATTGTATGAATTGTTATATTATTTGTTGGTTGTTGGTTGGTTGAATAAAAATGTTCTTAAAAATTATTTTTGATGGTTTGTTTGAACACTTGTTTTATCATTATTTGTGCTCTTTGACTTCTCTCTATCTCTCACAATGAGATGAGCTATAGCGTTCCTACCACAAAACCGTAGGGATGTTTTATATTGCTTCCACGCTTGAACCATACAACGCGCTTCGGTCTCCAATCTGACCATCATTAATTCATTCTCAAAATTCAGCATTCACATTCGAATCGTTTTCAGCTTTCACATTGATCGGATTGACGCAGAACAGAGAAGTCGCATATTGGGTCTTGTCACTCGAAAGAAGTGTAAAGATCCAGAAAGCAAAAAGTTGTACCTAACGCTGTTGTGGCATATCGTCGAATCATATCAATCATATTTACATCAACATCAATATCAACTGTTGCAGCCCGCCAAGAATATTGCAGCCCGCCAAGCAGTTCGACCTGCAGAAGAGGCCTAGCAACCCGCCCAGCAAGAGAACGGAAATACTCTATCACCTCCACATTCTAAATTTCATTTGGGGAAGGGAATTGCAAAGGTATTTTTGCAAATTTATTTGCATACATTCGGGTAAATATTTGTGGTGTTTAGAAATATTTCACTTTTATTCCTATCTTTGTCTTTATCTTTATATACTAACAACCACCCACAACCAATCCAGTATTTGTTTGTTAACTATCTAGTCAAAAGGTGTAAATCGTTTAATTAGTATTTAACAACATTCAATAAGTAGGGCAAAGGTTGAACTAGAACTCACAACAGGTGTCAGGAATCAAACTGACCCATACCTTGGTGGAATCCTTGCAAGTTGGCAAGCCCTTGCAAAATGATGCAAGATTTTCTACCAGTGATTATAGGTCGCCCTTTTCAAATTAGTTACGATTATAACTATTTTATTAGCAAAAGTTTAAATATCAGTAGTTGTAAAGTCCACACTCATCTAAACGTAGTAGTTCTTAACTGGAGAATTCAAACCATTGAGCTACATATCGCGTTCCAATTTTGGCGCCATTTTCAAAAATGTCTCGAACAATTAGATCACAAGTCAAAATGAACTCAGTTTGGCAAAACGTCAGGAAGACAAGCACTATTCTAAATTTTCCAAGGAAATGCAACTCACCAATTAATTCTCCCCTCAAAATCGCCTGTATCACAGCGCCGAAATGAAAGCAATGACAGTAGTAACAGAGCCCTTCCAAATACAAACACCAATAGTCTCCTCACCTTTCATACCGTAATGGGGAGCTTTTCATCCTCCCCCACCGATTGTGTACTCGTTCGACGACCACTGGAGGTGGTCTCCAACATACCCCTAGGCGACTCTTTAGTCGCAATTTCCTGGGAAGAGATGACTCTGCGATCCAAATAGTCTAATAAAGCCCCCAATGACCTCTCTTCTACAAAGCACTCCAGGAGTAGAAGCCAACCCAAAATAAGCAATGGCTGCCACATACACAACAATCACGTCAACCCCTAATATGCTAGATACACTAAACCTGTCGCCTAACACGAGAAAAAGCCATTCAAACTGCTCTCTCTAGCAATGTATTGGCATCATTGGAAGGGGTGGGTTCTCTCTGAAGCATCCAGTCCCCCTTCATTGGAATCTCAGGCAACAGCTCCAACAAAAGAGGGATTAGCAACCGCTAACCATATCCCCCACCCCACCTTACAAACCCAAGCCAATCACCTAACTCTTATTCAATATCTTCCCCACATTTTCAATCTTACCCGATCCAATCACTAATCCCTTATCCGCCTCCTTGTATGTCCACACTGCCGCCTTCACCATCGTCCCCAGCCCCAGCCCTCAACACCCCAACTTAATTTAGAGAATGACACTCCAATCAAAAAGAGGAAACAATTAAAAAGAAAACAGATGATCGGAAGAAGAGAAATTACCACAGCAAAGACCATACACTCTTTATCAGCTGGGGAAATTCAAATCGCATAAATCTAAGCACCAGAAACATCGCGTCGGCCTTAACTAGCATTCACTCAGCCGCCTTTGAAAACATAAGGCCAAAAAATCATTACGTGATAGTGAGATGTTGCACCCTTAAACAGGTATATGGAGATTGAGAAGATTGGACAAAACACAATATATGCAGCAATACACAATTCACTGAAATTGAATATGAACAGACAGGGGAAAAAACAGCAGGAAGTACCAAAGATCAAAGAAGACGAAAAACCAACAAATAACCATACAGAAACTGACGGACGTAGTGTTGTTTATTAAAAAAAAAAAGTTGCGAAACTCCACAGCAAGTACAACAATCTAAGCAACACAGATATCGGCCATGAGCTGAGAACTCAAGCAGCCGATATCTCCAAAGCATACAGACCGCGGATCAATCGTGATCTTATGTCGTCAAAAATACTACTATAATTCTTTACAACCCTCCTTTATTGGTCCTTATCGATGGCTATACCATTCCCCTCGAAGATTACATTAACAAACCACGCCTATGCAGTAACTGCAAAGCGTGGGGCCATCAAGCCAATAGATGCAAATATAAGCAAAAGTGTGAGACTTGTGGCGCTAGCATATCAAGGCCAAATATGTGCAAACTGCCATAAATTACACGACACCACCTCGAGCTCCTGTCCATACACCATAAGGGAAAAAGAAATGTCTCTCATAATGGAAGAAAAAAGTTCAACTTATCGAACAGCCAAATCATTGACGCCACTTTTGTGTACTCGGCAAAACAAGGAAACAGTATCCCCGAAATTGACTAACCATGGGAATACCCCCCCTTGTTTCTATTGAGTTAACACGGAACACCCCCCCCACCTCCCAACAAAAAGATCAGTGGACAGGCTGAGCACAATCCTTCCCCAAAAAACCAATGCAAATGGCAGTGGCAATTCTGACTCAAATACAATACAATTATAAAATAAAAGAGCAACCCAGCAGCCTATAAACACACTATCAAACAATGAAACCTCTGAAATAACAATTAAGCAATGCAAGTAACAATGGAACAAGCAATACTGGTAAAAAATCAATTCCGACAACTAACAACAAGACTCACTCAGAAGTTTTTACTAATATTACTATTATCCATTACTTAAGGGGTTTACAAGCTGGTATTGCAGCCCTCGCCCAATTTAATAGCATACCATACATCTCTTTTTAAACTACTTATGGATATGTTAGAGAAACACCTTGTTTCTACTCAATAATATCTGGAACTAAAACAATAATGAAAATTATATACTCAGATGGTTAGTACTAAGAAACACTGCTTATAAATCTGGCAATGGAATAATCGGTGGCTAAACGTGAATAAACCTAAACTCCTTATCAAACTAAACAAGACCAAACGTAAACCGGACATTATTTGTATTCAAGAAACTTTGCTAAAACAAACCTCGAAATACTTGCCAAATATCCCCGGCTATTCAACAAGCAAGGTTGTTATGAGGGACATTGAAAAGGAGGGAGGGGGATGTCTCTCTATCTTTGTCAGAGACCTATTCCCAAATACAACCTTTGGACAACATTCAAACCCTCATACTGATGAAAACAACTCAATAACGTTAGAATACCATTAAATACTAGTCAACATAGGCCAGCTGACTATAGAAAGTTTTAATATTTATGATCATGGGAAAATTTACACTGTTTCCCCACTAAATTATGACCAGATAACAAGCTCTGCGGATGAGTTTATAGTGTGTGGTGACTTTAATGCGCACAACAAACGTTGTGGAGAGGGAACCCACTCAAACAAGCGAGGTACAATGATTGAGGAATGGGTATACAATAACAACTTTGTGATACTCACTGACGTAACCAAAAGTAGGATTAGTCCTGAGGTCGGCTCCCTATCCGCATTAGATTTAACGATCTTCACACCAAATTTAACCACCTTGTTTAACTGGGAAGTGGACCGAGAAACGACGCTAGGAAGTGACCATGTCCCTATACACATTACCGTCAATCTTACCCACCCAACCTCTAACCTCTCTAAAATTCCTAAATGGAGACTGGATAAAGCCGACTGGCAATTATTCAGCTCTCTGCTAGCCGGCTTAACCAAAGACCAACAGCAGCAGAGAGGGTGAACCCTACAACTTTGTAGAGACCTTATTTGTGAAAATTAAGGGTTCCTACGAAGGCTGAAAAAAGAAGTTTTTGCCTTAATAATAAAAACTTCTTTAATTGACCAGATTTTTTCACAATCTGGTCACATACGTATGTCCTTCACCCGCTCTGCTGCTATAAATTAAACAGCCAGTATAGATATTATCAATAATGAGTATTGGAGAACCACACTCAGCTAAATTAGCTCGAGAGCGACTAGAGGCAATTAAAAAATATCTACCTGTTCGTGATTCTGTTAAGCAACAACTACAATCACGTCAGGAGTCTCAGGTGGAATTTACAGAGGGTACAGAAAAATTATTTAAACCGATTGTCGAACCAACGAAGAAAATTGTTGCAGCAACTGAGGCAACACAACAAGCTCTTGCAACATTGCCTGCTGATATTGCTGGTCGTATTCAAGCAGCTCAACCACCACCACAAGCACCACAAGCACCACCACAACCACCAAGAACCAGAACTAAGATAATAGATAAATTTACGCCTGAAGGTTTTGCTGCTGTCAGGGACCCAACCAAATTATTTGATATTGCCGCGTTTGGATATTATGAAAGACAAAAATATGTAAAACAAGAACATGCTAAATCATTAAGCTCTGCCAATTGGATCCGAGATATATATCGCGTCGCTACTGGTACTCCAGAAATCAGATCTAGTGAAGATATTGAAAAATTTAATGAATTTGATGAGATTGTACATAGATATATAAAAGAGACTAAACAGAACAAACGATTATCACAACCACCACAATTTGAATTACCACCACAATTTGAATTACCACCACCACAATTTGAACCATCACCACAACGATCACCACGAGTACTACCATCACAACAACTACAAGAGCTACAACAACAAGAACAACCATCACCACAACGAGCACAACAACTACAACAAGAGCTACAACAACGAGAACAAGAACGACGAGAAACAATGAGACGATTGAGATCACCACGACAAACTGAGGAAGAATTTCAAGACGCTCCCGGTGCAACTGGAAGTGGTCTAGGAAGTGGTCTTATTACCTGTCCCAATAACGTTCTCGCTGATGTCGATCGACGAGAAATCCTCATCGGAGGAAAACGAGCTGGTAATAATTCCCCAGAGATCATTAATGAAGTAGCAGATATTTGTAAACGATTATTTACAGGTGGTATCATGGATATTAATGTATATCGGTCTCTTATTAATGAAATCGCCGACGATTATTATAGTGACTAAGTATGTAATTAGTGATAAAAACAGTTAATAATAACAATGATCGTGCATGGTACTCAAAGTGGACCTACCATGGTCAGGGTAATAAACTCTCGATTACCGGTATACAAAACGACCTACGGAGATGGATTAGGTGATGTTATTCAGGGTCTGTTTAGAAGGATAGCCCCAAAAGCAATACCGATTGCAAAGCAACTAGGAATGAAAGCTATTGATGTTGTTCGTGAAAAAGGTATAGGCGCTGTTGGTAATCTCGCTAGCAAAGCGTTTTCAGCAATTAAAGATAGACTATCACGATTAATACGCAGACCGGTCCGACCTGTGAAATTACCTAGCACTGAAGTGATGCCCGCAAGTGTAAGTAAAATAATAAATCAAGCAGCTAATCAAAAACTAGCGGAGTTAGCTGATATCCCGATGTCAGAAAAAGAAAAAAATATAACCGCTAGTCTCATAGCAGGTAGAGGTCTTCGTGGTAGACGAAGACGATAATAATAAAGATGTTTAAGCGCATATCTGACCCCGCGTTTGACATGGACGCACCATTTCTCAAAGATGAGTCTGTGCGCGATTATCAGTATTATTCTTACGACGCACGAATTCCAGATCAGCGTGGACGAATCGAACTACAGGTTCAGGATACAAGTAGATATTTCCTACTCGCTGAGGCATTTATTGAAGTCGAAGGTGAAATTTTAGATAACACTGTTCCTGCAGCACCAGTAGCATATGGAGCTGATGTTATTGTTGGTTTTGTTAATAATGGTATTATGGCGTTGTTTGATAGCGCTACGTACATGATTGACGGAAAAAATATTGAATCAATCCAGAAAGACGTTGATGTTGCTACAACAATACTAGGCCTTGCGAGATACAGCGACGATTACTCAAGATCAGCTGGTCCATCAATGATGTTCTCAAAAGATACTTCTAACAACCCTGACAGTAGAAATCAGATTCTTCGACAACCCAATGATCGAGCTGTTCCTCCTGCTGCTGCTGCTATTGAAGATCTACCTTTTCCAAATCCAGATTTCAACTTAGGATTTGCAGTACGTAAATCGATGTTAAAAGGTGATAGGAGAAGATTTTCATGCGCAATTACACTGTCACATATCTTTGGATTCTGTAGAAATGGTAGAAAAGTCATTTTTGGAGCCAAACATACAGTTGTACTAGTACGAAAAGGTACCGATGATGATGCAATATGGAGAGACCCTGGTATTGCTGCAGGTAAAGTAGAACTAAAAAAAAACTTTCCCTGTGGATGCCAGTGATGACTCCGTCAATATCCGAAGATGACCGGTTGTTATCTTTTATGAGTCAAGGCGGTAAATCAACGTTGTCATGGTTAACAATGACCACAGATGCTGTTCAGAGTGCCATTAATGGTTTATTTACATGGCAAATAGCTTCTCAGCAAGGTGTTTCTGCACCAAGACACATATTTATTGCATTACAAGATGCTGCACGAGTAAACTCGCAAAATCATAGTATTATGGTATTTGACCAACTCGGTGTTTCTGAGGTTTCATTAAGGATAAATGGACATCAAGAACCATCCGAGGATATTTTGTTAGATTTTGATCAAAATCATGTAGCACGTGCCTATCATCGATTAATGACATTCATGGGTCGTGATCAAAACATTGATACTGGTTTACAAATATCGCAGTTAGATTTTACAACGCTGTATCCGATTTATTACTTTTCGCTAGAACATTTAGATTTAACCAGACAATCAGTAGTTGATATACACTTCAGAGCTCGTGTAACATTGCCAGTAGCACCAGCACCATTAATTGCTAATTACAGAGGAATTGCTGTTATACTCAGCGATAAATCGATGTTACTCGAAGGTGTTGGTGGACGAATGAGAGTTATTGATGCTCCAGTAGAAAACATGTAATTAGATCGTTCATAATATTAATAATGTCATATCATCACGTTAGTGTGAGTCTGACTCCTGGTCAGATTAAAAGGCTGCAATCAGCATCAAACAATAACTGTGGAATAAAAATATCGCTAACGCGAGAACAGATGACCGGTGCAAATAAACTGTCGTTGACCGAGCGTCAGTTCAAAAACTTCAACGACGCTAAAAAATCAAATAAAGGCGTCAAACTTAATCTTTCTGCGGGCGCCATCAAAGACATCGCTAAAACGGGTGGTATATTTCCACTTCTTGCAGCAATACCAGCATTAATAGCAGCTGCAGCACCAGCTGTTGCAAAGGCAGCTGCGCTAGGTGCTGTTGGAACAGCTGCTGGAATGGCATTAAAGAAAGCAACCGGACAAGGAATCAAAAAAAGGGAAAGGGTCTAAGATTACCAGGAACCCCGCCTTCGTGGTACGGAAAGGGTCTAAGATTACCAGGGACCCCACACTGGTACGGAAAAGGTCTAAGATTACCAGGGACAGTTTACTAATATCACCTATGTCCAATTTTGATTTACTTAATGCTGCTAAGCAATTAAAAATAAAAAATTTCAGAGGTGTTTTTATGCGCGATCAATTACCTACCGTTGCAATGCAACATGAAACCGGTATTATTAATCTCGATAAAAATTCTGGCCCAGGCACGCACTGGGTCGCATATGCAATTGATCCACGGGGAATTATTTATTTCGATTCGTATGGATTAGCACCACCAAAAGAATTTCTTCATTACGTTAGCAATAATACTACTCCAATCTGGTATTCAACGCTACCGACACAAAAAATAACTGATCCTCCAATATGCGGTCGTGAAACCCTCGCTATGCTTGATGCTGTATCAAAATCAACAGCACCGCCTCATAAAGTCGTACACGCGTTCACTACGCTACGTCATCACACTTAAACTGATATCAGTAAATATAATGGTAGATATTTACGGAAGATCCTCAGGTAGAGCTCAGAAGTTCGATTTATCTAAATATGCAACCATTGATCAGCTCAGAAATGAAATCGATGATTTATTAAATATAACGAGTGTGGATCAAAATGAAATCGTCGTTTTTCAGGACAAACAAGGACGATTAAAAACGAGTAATATACAACTACTAGATGTTCTTGTACGAATTCCAAATGCGGTTGTTAATAATGTCGTTACTTTCACTGATCAGGGTAAAATACAGGATTCCGGTAAGTCGGTTAACGATTATGTTAAGAAAACTGATGATGTATTTACTGGTGATATTATTATGTCAGGAAGAAAAATTACGTATCTTGGAGATCCAATCGCAGATACAGACGCAGCAACAAAAAAATACGTCGATGATCAAGAATCCAAGTGCGTGTCAGTGCGCGGTGGTATAATGCGTGTATTTCTTGGCATGAATAATAATGGTATTAATAATCTCAGAACACCAGAAACAGATTTCGACGCCACAACGAAGAAATACGTCGACGATAAGGAAATTCCAATAATGACTTCGTTAACGACAATCAATGATGGAATTGCTACATTTAGAACTGATTATTTTAATCATGTACAAACATTTTTAAATTTTCGTAGAAATGTAAACAGATCTATTAATGACTTTTTTGGAACTCCACCAAATGTTATTATTAATCTCGCTGACATTAACGCAAGACTCAACGATATCATTAGTGGTATTCCTAACATTATTCAAAAAACTAATCTCGTTAAAATTCCTCACAAGCAGATCATTAATATCATGTACACAGTCGCATCAGGAAAAGCAACATGGACACCGGAAAATAACACCCTTAAACATACCGCAGAGGTTACTGGTGTATACAGATTATCTGTATTTAGTAGTGCAAAATTTACTGTATTTACCACATTTCCATGGCGTTATTCAACCGATGATTTTTCTGGAATTGTGTCTATAGTGTTAAATAAAGATGCTGAAGAAACGTTTATGCTGATAGTGGATGATAAAAAGTTAACCGCAGCGACTTATTGGTGGTGTATTGAGTTTGTAGCTGAAACTCCCGAATTAGTTATTTAAATAAGTATAATGAATCAAGAGTCATTTATCGACGTTAAACGTCACAGATACACTCAAGTATGTGAGTGTCGAACCAAACTAAAAAATATCATCGACGATTACACGATAAAGGTAAAAAAATATCGTCGTCGTATGGTCGTTATTGATATAATGGTATACTCGGTTTCTGCTGTTATTGCTGGAACTGGATTATTATTATCAACAATAACGATGACAGCGCCTGCAGTTGTAACAATTATAGTTTCAACGGCAACAACATGCGCAGGTATTTACAGTATTATCTCTAAAAAAATATCTACGTGTACGAATGATAAACCAAACGAGTACGTGATGAAATTGCACACAGCAACAGCCGCATACATTAAATTATGCTCGTATATTTCAGCGTATCTCAGTGATGGTAAAATATCTGATGAGGAGTTCGTAACGATAATGAAAACCTACGATGAAGCGTTCATAGTGGAACGCGACGCGTTCTCTAGTGACGGAAAGATGGAGAATTAAATAATAACGATAATAATAATGTCAGAGTCGCAATTACTTCAGCAGATCGTAGCTAATACAACGCTGTCAAAAACTACTATGATATCATTAAGTTCAACCAATCCTGAATTTAGCGTTAATTTTCCGACTGCAATTCCTGCAAAGGAAATAGCATTAGCGCAATTACGAGTTTATTATAGTTGGCCTAATATCAGGTCAAAACCGTTTGGTGGACAACAACCAAATAATTCACTGGTATTCGCGAATAAAAATAAACCTGATGGAACACCTGATTGGCAAGTTGTTGGAATTTCAACGGGCAGTTATCAAATAGAACAGATTAATGATGAGTTCCAACGCAGAATTAAATCTGTCACAGGGAAAGAATCTAAAATAGCGATTACTGTTTATGAACCAACACTATCAGCGGCGATTGAAATAAATTCTCCTGATTACCTCGTAGATATTTATCAGAGTTCGATTAGATCCGTGTTAAGATGGCCTGAAGTCGCACCTGTTTATAATGGAGTTTCAGAACCAAAACTAGAAGAATTTAAAACGAGTGAAGAAACATTCATTAAAGATCCAGAATATCGAGGAAAACAACCATGGAATCGTATATTATTTAGATCTGATCCAAACGACGATATATATTATTTTACCGATTTTGACGGTAAAAAGATCCCCAAGATAATTAGATTACCATTTTTTCTCATGTTAGACTCCAGGATAGGGCGGACTAGAGAGATTATTGATGAAGGACTTTCTAAAGAACTTTTAGATAATCTTAAACCTGAATACGATAAAACGTTTAATGATCTAAGAAATTTACTTACTTCATTATCTCAACATTATGATCATAATGTCAAGCAGCAAATAATCGAGTTGATAAAACACTTAAATAGAATTTTATTCGATTTATACATCGCCAATCGAAGTATCATAAACGTTGCGACTAAATTTGATGGAAATCCTCACACTAATCCAGTACGCAAACAATTATTTCTTGATCATTATAAAATAACATAAAAAGATTTACAAACATTTGTTATACCAGATTTAAATAACGCTGAAATGAAGAAATCATTAAATGATCTTGTTGAAGAATATTATCCGGGAGTAACTGAATCGTGGAGAAAAATAGCCCCACCACCGGTTATACTAAAACACAATAACAATCTCTTTGGTGCCAGTAGACATATATCGCCAGGCATTGTAAATATAACATCAGTTATTGCAGTCAATCTGGTATGCGATGTTATTCAAGGTAGCTATCAGGTAGATCTTTCTAAATCTAGCCAAGCTCAGCAAGGGTATATATTATTCAGTTTTAGCCCTAAAGATCCACCAGGGTGGTTAATTGTAATTGAACCAATTAATCCCGTTTACCTGCGAGTTCATAATCCATTTCTGACTAGAATAAATTTCAAACTCACTGACCAGGCAGGAAACATTTTGGCCACGAGGAACGAATCCCTAAATACAAACCTGTATGTACGCTCATAGAGCGTTTTTATTATAAAAAAAAAAAAAAAAATATCCGGATGTTTATTCTTTTGTTTACATAAAATCCGTGCACAATGAAATCTAGAAAGCTGTGGCTGCATATTGATTATTCCATAACAACTGTGCGTAAAGTTATTTTAAGAACCGCTATATAACTAAATCAATATCCGCTGTTACAGCCCACGCATAGACTCAGTGTTATACAGAATTATATATATTTTGGAAACTAGAAATATGAAATCTCATTTTAGACAGAAAAATATGGTTTTTGTTAGAGAATATTGTAGTTTTTAGGAATGACTGACAAATTGTTAAGCTAAGGTTATTGGTAAACACATACTAACTTTTTCAATATGTATTTATAACAATGTCCGATAGCTCAGTTGATAGCGTGTAGAAACTCTCATCCGGAGGGTCATGGTTCGAAACCCAAGAAGGACAAATTGTCTGCGGGGGGCGATTTTATGCCAAGATTTATAATTTATTGGGGGCTCCAGCCACCCCCGTCTTCAGAGTACACCAATCCACTACGTCAACACGTGGTGGATTCACTTTTGTGAATCACCCATTGGTTGATCGTTATGGGTTGGTGTGCTGGCGTGAAGACGGCATTTCATCATCATCATCATCATATCATCATCATATCATCTCATCAAAAATATACAGCGGGGGGTGATATGAGGTCGTGACCTTGTGACTTCACTAAAGGGGTACCCCACACAAGGGCTATTCCAAAAGACACAATCGCAAAACTAAAAATAAACCTAATGAGATTCCAGGTCACAAAGACCAATCAGCCTTTGAGTTCTTAGAGTTTCGGTTACGGATATCTAGGAATTCTTGTAAGGCAATAAACAGAATCTGATTGGTCACTAAAATAAGACCTACACGTGTATAAACAACCCTCTGAGTTCTTAGAGTTTCGGTTACGGATATTTAGGAATTCTTTCGGGGGTAAACTAATAACACGTATAGACAACCCCTCTGAGCCTCTAAAGTTTCGGTTTCGGATATTTAGGGGTCTCTTGGGGGGTAAATGTCTAAACAAAGATTCGGAACCTCATTAGGTTTATCTGATACAACTATGGAATGGTAGACCGAATGTCACCCCGCGCTGTATATTTTTGTTTATTTTTATATTAAATATAAAAATAAATATATATATAATGAACCAAGAAAACATTAATGATATTATTTCTGCTATTAAAAAATTAAAACATAACGGAATAAAAATATCTGATAATCTCGACCCTCAGAAAATCATGTGCGATTTTGAATTACTGCAACAGAGAAAATTTGATAATAAATATACACTATCTTCAAACTACAGATTTATAAAATTAATTTATCAATCCATGCTTGAATCACTAGCTATGGTAAACGACAATCAGGTAAAGCTATTTGCACCTCTTGCACGTTCTATCGAAAATATTAAATCCGAACTGTCTCACGAGTACGAAAGAAAAAAGATTGTGGATAATCGTGTAATGCAATTAAGAAAAATTATGCTATCTGATTCTGTCAATGCTGAGAGCGGTGAAGGTGAACCCTTGACAGAGTCAGTGACTGTAATTATGGCTAAACAAAATCCTTGGGAAAATTGACAGAGTCGAACTATTTGTTTTTAGGTGAACCCTTGACAGAGTCAGTGACTGTAATTATGGCTAAACAAAATCCTTGGGAAAATTGACAGAGTCGAACTATTTGTTTTTGTTAGGAATAGAGAGTTAGACATATTCAAATACTATCCGCTGATTATATGTTTTCGAAAATGCAGATTTGTATATTTTATTTGCGACACGTTGTACTGAAGGCATGCAAATACCAAAATATCTGGCAGCTGTATTCATCGATTTAAAAGTAATTTCCCATCCTGTTTCTATATTTATGGATTTAATAGATCTTCTTGCAAACTTTTTACATTTTCCAGTATTTCCCCGTGCAGTATTCTGACTTTGTGTAATAGCCTGTAAATTAGATAACTGATTATTATGGGGATTTCCATCAATATGATCAACTACAAGTCCATCCTTGATCAATCCAAAATGACATTCAAATACGAATTTATGTGAGTAATAATTTTTCTTGCCATTAACAGTAAATCTAAAATAACCAGTATTGGTAACACTACCTACTGGTTTTTTCAATCTGCAGTTTCTAATCACGCCATCACGAGATGCTTCATAATTGGTAAGGATTGGATGTGACACAAATTCGTTTTGTTCCATTTATATATAATACTATTTGTTTAAATCATTATTTTTTTTTGAAAATCTAGCCAAATAATCTTCTTCGGTTTTTAAAGGAGAGTCAGTGTTATTTTTTTTGTCATAATATCGTTTTAGTTCTCTGTATTTTTTACCACCGCATTGCGCACACAATTGAGTTTTTCCTCGCACTCCAGCACTACACATAATACACGATTTTGGTCCTAGACTTCCATTTCTGACACATTGCATATGATAACTACAGTATTCATTCACGCATGATTTATTACAAGTAGAAGTATATCCAATTTTGAGCCAAGTACATTTGTTTTGTGTTTCAATCATATACAAAAGATTAATGTTCAATTAAATATATACTTGCCCTAATTATAATATGGAGGAATTATCCGTTATTGAACCTTCCCCTGCTAGATTTGACCTTGATAGACTATCAGAATATAAATTTATTACTTCGATGCAGGATCTGGCATTAACGGTAACCGAACGTATTCGTGAAGCAAAAAGGGAATTTCGTGACGATGGTGCAGTTCATGCATGGTCAACATTCAGAGTTGGAAATGTTACTAATATGATGAACGACAAACGAGTAAAAGTAATTATTAATCACCTTGATAATCAAAAATATTTTATTTTAATAAAATTTATTGTAAATACAGAAGAAGATATTTGGATTATTCGTGATAAGCGTGATCCAGTTCGTGTGCAGTCCGGGGTAATATTGTTTTCTTAAACAATAAATCTAAACCCGGAATACTTACTGGCATTGATAAACCCTACTATATACAGAGTTATCCAGCAACTGCAGTTGTATATGGAATATTTCCGCTGAATGATAAACCTAATGTTGCGGATCTGAAACCGATGAAAATATCAAGAATAAACTGCGTAGCTGAACGAGTTACAGAACATTTTACAAATGCGATACGTGGTAATGGCTTAACTGATTTAAGACGCAAAAAAATAAACACATGGGCAGAAACGGTTAAAGATGCTGGTGCATCTATTAAGGATGTTGCTGAACTAGAAAAATTATTAAGATTTCCAATAACAGTAAAAACACTAACCGGAGAGATATTATACGAACCAAAATATATAAAAATGGAAACCCTATAACAATCGTTGATCATAATGCACATGCATGGACTAATGCTGTAACGATATTTCCACGAGATAGAAAAGTTAAGTTTTATGATGGTGATATATTTGATTTTATTAAAAATATCAGCAAAAGCGACCCTGTATCCGTTTGGTTATTTCAGAGTTCGGAATATGATCATTACGATCAGTTTGTACGGCCTAACGGTGATATTTATCGTACAGAATTTCTTCATGAAGAAATGGAACATCTTGCATTGAAATATACCTCTGATGATGTCATAGTTGGACAATTACTGAATAACTGCTTTACCGTACCATCGGTTGCTACCCATTTCGCTCAGGAAAAAAATTCATGGAAAACGACACGATCAGAATTCCTTGAAGATGTCAAGAAAAGCTGTTTAGAATATGGTCACGTTGGGTTATGGAACACCAAATACAACCATAGTGATGTTATCTCAGTTGATATGGTAGCGTGTTATCCTGGGAGTTTTCTTGGATATGGAGTATGTTCTAAATACTTTAAGAGATTCGGACATCCTACACATGACATGACCAGGGTTGCGATAAACGGACATTTACCAGATTTTGACTTAACCGGATTTGCTCATGTAGAATTATTCGAATTTGCAAAACATCTCCATCCGATTACTTATGCTTGGTTCGGAAGACATTTTTCAGAAAAATATTGGGTTCCAATAGTACTATTGCGATATATGCTTGATGTTGGATTTTTAATATCGTTGAGAGTAACTGAAGCGATTATATCGTATAATTCACAGAAGCAAGTTTGGTTACCAGAACCAAATAGATTTAATATCGATGATACCAGAAAAGAATTCCCTGATATTGATGAAGATTATATTATTAAAATAAATAAATGCAGGAATGAACATGATGAGAAATTTACAAAAGATCTCGGTAGAAAAATAATCGGTAAATTTACTCAAGGTGGTTCATACGATTATAAACGACATTGTACAAGATTGATTATGGACGACGCTGAACTAGATTTTATAATCGCTGATAGAACTGAGAAAAATACGTTTATAAACAGATGTAATGCTTATTTATCAGATGGAACGAAACTAGGTACCATTGTGAGTTATCTTGATAGCGAGTCACCGCAGTTTACTCATTTAAGATCTTCGATGTTGGCATATGTTTCTATAAATCTATTATCGATGATAAATAAATTTCCCCGTTACGCCGTCAGAGTCTCTACGGATTCATTTTATGTACATAAAAAATATAAAGATTTATTAAAACTCGGTAATGGTGAATGGGGGACATGGAGAATAAAACAAGAAAATATACTTAGTTATTCTGAATCTGCAGATGTTGAAATTGCGGAGACATATTACAAAAATAATAATCAAATATTAAAGTCATCTGCACCATATGTGTATGATCCTGTATCTAGACATAAAACCGTTTATCTTAATGGGTGTGGTAGTTCAGGTAAAACAACTCGTGTAATTAATTTATTTATAAATAATACATCAGATATGATTGTATTAACACCTACACATAAACTTGCTAGAGAAATAAAGCAACGAGGAGTAAAATCGTGTACATATCACAGTTTCTTTAGATGGTGCGGAGACAAATGGACTCCATCGCGGATGGGTGAGAAATATATACCTAAATATATTATATGGGACGAGATATGCACGGTGTCGTTAGAAACACTAAAAACATTTCTTGAATGGTTATTGACAAAGAATACTGCTGTGATTATGTGCGGCGATCATGGTCAACCACCACCTTTTGTTGGACAGTCTCCACATGAATGGCTAAAGAATAACGTAGATTATTATGAAGAAATAAATGATGACCATAGAGCTATCGATGAACCGCTGAAGGAATTTAAAAAATTAATCAGATTTCAACCAGACAGAGTACAATGTGAGATAATGCGAGGAGTAATTCCAGAGACTTCTATGAATGAATTTTGGACTTTATGGAATCCCACTGATTTAATAGTCGCGAGTAGAAAGATAGTTCGTGATGAACTACAGAATAAATTATTTACGTTACATAAAGAAACGTTTTCAGATCTACCTGTACCTTTGTGTTATCGCCCCTCAGATACTCGACGACAGAATATTGATGTTGAAATACCAGGTGCCTTGGTTCCACCAAGGGTACAGAATCTTGTCTTGAATGATATTATTTAAGTCGATATTAATGTCGTTGAGAATGCGCTGAGTATGAATAAATCGCCGTGGACGTTAGGATACGCTATAACGATTCACTCGTCACAGGGATTAACTATAACTGATACTAAAATCTGGATTGTAGATGATAGGATCGAATGGTCAAACTTAGTCTATCTTGCAGTTTCTCGTGTTAGAAGAATAACTCAACTACATAGGGTTATTATAGATTTTATAGAAAATAATGATCAAACTGTTAATAATGACGTAATAAGAAAAAAACTATCTGGTTATAAGCAGTTTGACAAAAAAAATAATCGTGATTTTGATATTGATGTTGAATTTATTATAAAACTAAAACAATTACAGAATAATAATTGCGCAAGTTGCAACTGTAATATGTCATGGCAGTGTTCGAATCCAAGACAATTTACCGTAGACAGAATTAATAGTGATCTTGGTCATACACGTGAAAATGTAATGCTGACTTGTCTTGATTGTAATCGACGTCGAGGCTCTGGACATTTACAAAATTGAGCTTGGTGGTAATTGCGTATCCTCAGGAATTACTTGTAATTGTTCACGTACAAATCCACGCTGAGGGGCAGTAGAATCTAGTCTGTATATGGCAGGTCTTCCAGTGGATCTAACTACGCTAGAAATTTTATGTGTAGTCACACTCCAGATAGGATCGGTTGCTCTTTTTTTACCACCTTCAAGTTCGCCGGGTTCATATAAATATCTAACTGTAACATTTCCTAATACTGGTTGAGAGAAAGATTCATGTCGTCCGTAGCCATTGGGTATATATTTTTTTTGATCGCATTAGAAGGTTTCATGGAAGTTGCACGAGTAATTTCATTATTCAACGCAGCTATCACACTCGGTAATCTTGCAACCCATTCACGAGATCTATCTTTGAAGTCAGTAGATATTTCCTTTGCATATTGATATCCGAATAACCGCTCGGCAAGTGTTCTATTAAATCGTTCAACGATTGCCTGATCACGATGAATTTCAGTATGTCCTCGTCTAATTTTAACGTTGTGTTTGTTCATCAACGATGATACTACTCCAAGAAATTCTTTACCGGGATCAACTTGTAATAACCGTGGCCATCGTAGACCATCACGTTGATAAATGCGCTCAAACGCAGATGCAACTTCACATGCTGTTTTTGTTGATAACGGCTCCGCTTCTTTATATCTACTCGCAACGTCAACAACAGTCAATGCGTATTTGTACGTGCGTGATTTTCGTCCACGTGTTTTAATAGTATCGTGTGGTAGAAATAAAATATCTGCTTGATGAACTTCATTAGGGACACTAACATCAAAATGCGCGTAATGAATTCTTTTAGGTGGACTTAGGAAGATTTGCCATATTGCCTGTCGTGCTAACCATGATGCAGCGACATCACGTGAAACTTTTGCTGCTTCGGCGAATTTACTAATCGCTGCTTTACCTCTCCAAAATCCTCTCGGGGAATAATAAACAGATTCCATTATGATAGTTATATAATTAATTACCAGCCCCTAACACTAGTTTACCTTTCATAGCAGTTTTTACTAGAAAACTAGCTAATTTTTCTCTGAGAGATTTATTAGGTATAGAATTTAATGCGTGAATCAATTTCACATCCGCGAGATGTCGGTGTTGCAAATCCTTATTTTTATACGCGACATCGTGAACGTGACACGCTTGATCGATCTTATTTACTGGATACTCTCCGGGTCTTGGTTGATCTTGATCATCGAGTCTGATATCGAGACGAGTTCCTGGGCCACAATAATTATATCCGGGTAAATGTTTCTCACCGGGATATTTAGCCCATGGAGTTCCTGGTAATTTTCCTAACGAAGCCGCGATATCACCCCCACCTGTCTTTGTTGCAATAAATTTATATTTCTTGGTACCACATTTCACACACTTGCCTGTAAGTGCACGTCTTTTATTTCTTGTTGTTATTGTTGTTAATTCAGTAGTATCGGTAGGTGCTCTGCATCGAACACAATATAGACTCATTATTTATTATATGGATATAATTGACTTTTCTGCGACACGAAAACAAGAGCCAGTAAAGCACCATCCAGCGTTACCAAATTCTATCAGAATGATTATAATAGGCCCATCTGGAAGTGGGAAGACGCAATTACTGCTTAATCTAATAATGCGATGGCTGAAGTGGGATAAATTGTATTTAGTGGCGCCATCTGTAGATGATCAGCGATGTTACGAAGTACTTAAAGATTTTAATGAAAACGCAAAATCGTTACATGAAGACAATGTCATAGACTTTATTACTGATATTGATGAAGCGCCATCTGTAGATGATCTCAGGGCCACTGGCCCTCATGGATTCATTAATAATTTAGTAGTGTATGATGATATTATGCTGGACAAACAATCAAATCCAGCTAGAATATTTTCACGAGGTAGACATAAAAATACAGACGTGATTTATGTTACACAGAGATATACACAAATTCCAAAAGTGATCAGGGATAACTGTAATATTTTAGTTGTGTTTAATGGCGTAGATAATCATACGCTGCAGAATATTTACTATACTTGGTGTTCAGGCGACATGGACATGAACAAATTTAAAAATTTCTTTTCAAAAGCACAAGCTGCTCCATTTGGTTTTGTAACGATAAATTTACACGATCCAAGGTCAAGATATCGCAACGGACTTGATATAATTTTTGGATAAAAATCATAACAGCAGTAGAGTTAATTTAGCTGAGTGTGGTTCTCCAATACTCATTATTGATAATATCTATACTGGTTGTTTAATTTATAGCAGCAGTAGAGCTGTTGAAGGACATACGTATGTGACCAGATTGTGAAAAAATCTGGTCAATTAAAGAAGTTTTCATTATTAAGGCAAAAATGTTTTTTTAAAACCCTCGTAGGAACCCTTAATTTTCAAAAATAAGGTCTCTACAAAGTTGTAGGGTCCAGCTCTACTGCTGCTAAATATAATAGATATAACATAATGGCTCAGCCCAATAGACGGATGTCCGTGAAATGTCACATCGGGACCTGTTTACACAGCACTGACATTTGTCTCTCTAAATAAATATGTAAATTAAAAAGTAAATATTTAAAAGTAATCCATCCCATAAAACGTCATCCACAAATTAACAATCATTTATCACTAAACGAAGTATAAATAAAAAGTAGGAATTAGCCAACCTGCTGTGGGCGGATGTCTTTGAAAAGTCGATTCGGGACCTGATTATTTAGCAAAGATATCTGTCACACATAGGGCCGCCAATATCCTACCCAAAAAACTCAATCAAACATAATGGCTCAGCCCAACAGACGAATGTCCGTGAAATGTCACCTTGGGACCTGTTTACACAGCACTGACACCTGTCTCCCCAAATAAATAAGTAAATTAACAAGTAACTAAAGCCATTCCATTTTATCCTCTACATTAAACGTCCTCCACAAATTAACAATCATTTATCTTTGTTCTTAAAAAAAAAATTCTGTTTCCTTTTTTCCTCCCTCCCTCTTTACTCAAACTAACCCTATCTAACTAATACACCTGTTAATCCTAACAAACCTACCCTACTCAACCAAAGATGACAGCCATTCCAATATGAGTTCATAGTGACCCCAAACCTAGTCATTATAAGGTGGTCCGAACACCAGGACCATCAGGGTCCACCGCACAAAGCGGCAACGTAAACCTAAATTAGAAACAACACTAGGGCCCAAATAGACACATATAAGGTGGTCAAAACCCTATGACCATCAGCCCCACAAGGCGGAAAATAACCACCTTACGTATATATTCGGTCCCAATATCACAGGTTAGCTACCCATAAGACCGATAGACCCCATAAATGATAAATTATGTTATACCAGACCCTAAAGTGGGTACGTGAGAAAGCCTGCCAGTAGCTTCTCGTGGGTCGGTGGTTCTTCCCGGGATTTTCCAGGGTTCTTCCTCCACCATTAATACTGGCCGTCATGTATAGCCTATCTTGTGCTGACAAATGGCGTTAAACCCTATAACAACAACAACAACAACAACCAGACCCTAAAAACAACAGCTGATATAAGGTGGTCTAAGCCCAGGACCATCAGGGCCAGTCACACAAATAAAATAAATAACATACAAATGGCTGTCGTCTTAGGTACCTGCTTAATACTATCTATTATAAAACAGCACAGAGTATATTCCAAATTTCAGAAATTTTGAAGACCTTCTCGGCCAAATCCATAAATAAATTATCCAAATTCAAAACACGTGTAAGACACACAATTTAGGCCAGCACCCTGGAGTCAACGAGTGCCTTCCGGTGTATCTACCCCTGCCTTCCTACCCTTCTTCCTCCCTTGCCTCCACCGGACATCAAATTAACAGCGTGCAATGCACGCATAAATATCATACCTAAAACACATGAGTACGTGCTGGAACTAATCCCACTCATTACTCAATTTGGTAGAAGCAGACTGCAAACATGAGTGCGTGTTGGGTTAATTTCCCACTCATGATAGCCTTACATTCCGATCGCTTAGAACCCATAGTTCTGCGACCTGACGGCTAAATTTAACAGCACTCCTTGAGTGCATAAACGCCTGGGGGATATGGCTCTAATTCCTTTCCCCGGGAATAATTTATCATCATGCTATGCAGGAATAAACCAGCGGTACATGTACAATAGTACGAACACCACTTAAATTCAACATCATCATCATCATCAGTCTGGCTACCCATCGCTGACTAGTCAACATTCAAAAATGAGAAGAATCTGCAAACTGTTGGAGCATCAGATGCACCTGGAGTATGCCAGGCGACTCCTGGATGAGCTGGCTATGGAGGCGATCCAGGAGAAAGCCAGAATTGAAAAAGAGGAAGAGCAGAAGAAAAAAGAAGAAAAGAGTACAATCCTGCCTCACCTCATCCTTAGAGCAAGTTGTGAGGTAAAACCCATGGTAAGGACACATCGACAGCGCCAAACACCACTGCCACCAATACTACCACCACCAAGACCTGTGGTTCCCCAGACAGAAAATTGGGAAGAAGAACTGGAGAGGCAGATACAAGAATGGGAGCCTCAGCGACCACAGCATCCACGGGTGCGGAACAGGAGAAGGAGGCAAGAACAAGTCTTCACTATCCGTCAAACGGAGGAACGGGATAGTGAAGCCACTCAAGCTACCTTCACATTCCCAACCACACACATGAACTGGGAACAAGATTGTAGTCGGCGATGTGGCTGTGGTGCCTGGCCTAGGAGGTGTCACCATTACCCAGATGCATCTGAAGTTTAAAAAAAACAGCCCTTCTCAGTGCTAATCAGATCTCTAGAAAAGAGAGACAGATTTAGTTGCCAAAACTATAATTATGTGTGTGTGTTTGTTTGTGTTTGTATGCGTGCGCGTATATGTGTATGTGTATTCTTGTTTGTGTTTGTGTGCGTGCGCTACGTGCCTGTGTATTTTTGTTTGTGTGAGTGCGCGTACGTGAGTATGTGTTTGTGTTTATATGCGTGTGCGTACGTGTGTATTTTGTTTGTGTTTGTGTGCGTGCGCGTATGTGTATGTACTTTTGTTTGTGTTCGTGTGCGTGCGCGTACGTGTAAGTGTACGTATTGGTCTTTGTTTGTCCCTATAAAAATCCCTTTATCCCTATCAAATTCATTTCACCTACTTACCTACGCACAGTAGCGCGTATTCAGGTCAGCCACTTGCAACACTGTTGCCATTATTCCCCTAGTGTCCAGTACAGAGACGTCATTGGAGCTGGAAATTATGAGACAATAAATATATACTTGGGTTTTTCCATAGGACCTTCCACAGATTTGTAGCTATAAATAGATACTAGGGTTTTAAAACAGGATCGTCACACAAATTGAGTCTGTAAATATATACTGGGGGTTTTCCATAGAATTTTCCACAAGTTGTAGCTAAAAATAGATGGAACGATGAGGAAAAGAAGAACAAGAAGAAAAACAAGAAAAATGTCCTTAAGAAGATGAGGTGCTGGTGGAGAAGAAGAAGGGAGGAGAGAAAGTAGAAGAAAGCTAAACTGCCCTTTTCAGGGCCACTCATATGTCTCAAAAAGATGTATATTCTCTCTTGCCTAAAAACATTTTAGTCGGATTTTTTGTGTGATACGTATGTCTATATCTCTCTCTATGTCTCTAACCCTGTCTCTAACCACGTCTCTATGTCTATGTCTCTATTTGTCCCTAGAGTAGCGCGTATTCAGGTCAGCCCCTTGCCACACTGTTCCGCCCGATTGAGGTCAGCCACTTGCAACATTATTGCCAGTGTCCAGTACCGTGACATCAATTCCCATTGACCCTATAATGGCCCATGTTAAAGTCCCATTTGACCCCATAGTGCAAGCGACCAAATTTAACATTAGACCCTCTGTGACCCTATATCTCCCCCACTCACTACTTAGGGGTTACATAAAAATTCAATTTTTCAAGGATCATATGGGCTACATGAATTCAATGTTTCTATGATTAAATGGGCTAATAAATTCAATTTATCAAGGATCACATGGGCTACATACATTCAATTTTTCAAGGATCACATGGGCTATATAAATTCAGTTTTTCAAGGGTCATATGGGAGACATGAATTCAGTGTTTCAAGGATCATATGTGAATTTTCGGACGGAATTCTGATGAAAGCAAAGGCAGTTTCTGGTATCTATGGTCATCAATTTAGTACAAATTGACGACAGAACGTGAAACTTCTTTTCCCTGACTTTCAACCTTCCTGCTTGAAAGAAATATTGACAAAAAGTCAGCATTGCTTGTTGGTGGTAACAATTTATTTTTTCTTCCCAATGTTGTGAATTTACAAAGGTTTTACAATGATTGTAAAGAAATACAGCATAAACAATGAAAGTTATAGAAGCGAGCTTGTTTACAGTTTAGGGTAATTTTCTATGAAGACGATTTTGAGTTTTATTCAGAAAATGTTAGTGTGACATAGGTCAAGTGGTGATGTATGTAAGGCTGAGATCAATAAGATTATTCAGTCTGTAGAAGTATTTACTCTTGTGTTCAGATACAACTTGAGAAAAAAATATTCATTTGAATTACAAAATGCTAATTAACTGTTGGACTTAAACACTATTTGGGGATTATTGAGGACGCATTCAAACATATTCAAGATTATATCATTGTGATACATCAATACTATTGTTACATCGGTACATTTAATGCTATTGGTACATCAGCACATTCAAGATTGAAATGTATTTGGACTACCACTGGAATTCATTAGTTTGGATTTAATTCACAATACTGTAAGTGTGTTTTAAAATTTCAGTTTGTACTCTAGTGAAATATATTGTTTGTTGAATTTTATTAAACTTGTTGGTGTTGCTTTTTCTGTTACTTAGTTTAAGACCAAAGAGTTGTAAGAACCGACCCACCCCCAGTGACCATGTCCAACGCCTTCACATCGATAATCGCTCTTTGAATTGAGCAAATATGTTGCAGTGTTCCTCATCTTGGAGCTAGGGGTCGGTTATTATTGCAAGCAAGAAAATGTCTTTCGTTTTCTACGTAGGTTCGTTGTCTGGTTGACTGACGTTCTACAGCATATCAACATTTTAAAGGCTACGCTATGCAGAGGCATTGGGAATAAAGTCCCTTGTTCAAAGGCACATCACGGCGACCCCCATCCGGCACAGGTCTGAGCATTATTCTAACCCGCACGCTTCTGATCACGAGTGCTGCATTCTAACCACTGACACACTGCGGTTCCTTTTCAGTAAGACTAAAATGTTACATATATAGATTGTTTTCATATCCCATCTCTTCAAAAACCATAAAATCATTATTGATCATGAAGCTGTTGTCTAATTATGGTAAAGGAAATCCTCTCGTCAGTGTTCCTTTATTAAATTGAAAACTTGAAAAGCTAACCTGATTTGACTAAGCATTGATCCTCCGGTTGAAACATTAGGAATTCTTGCACAATTAGAAACAGAGAGAATCAACGATATTTAACTGTCAAAGGCAATCCGCATTACTGTCCTCTAACTTTTTGTTTACAGCTGTCTCTAAAATTATCAGGTGAAAATAGTGAAATTAAAGAAGCGGGTAGGTACATATGAATAGTATCCCTGCAGGCCCGGCCCTAGGATGTGCGGGGCCCAAGACAGCAAGCGATGAGCGCGGGGCCACAAGTAACAAAACTGCATTGTGGAGAAGCGCGGGGGCCAAGGCGGTTGCATCGTTCGCCTTGCCCTAAGGCCGGGCCTGTATCACTGCCTTGGCTTTTTCTATGTTGCATTATTAAGTAAATGGTCTGCAAGAGATAAGTTTATAAGTACTCATGATGTATGTATGATGATAATAGAGAATACATATTTTCCTGTTTTCGAATCAGATATTTATAATGGTGTTGATATCAAGAGAAAAAAAATTACTGCTGAGAAAATATCATCATTCCCACCACTATCACAACAATTCTATCAGTATTACTACTCTTCGTATCTCAACTTAATTAATTTATACAATCAAAATTAGACGCATTTTTATGACGATAGATGGATCGTTCTCGTCTCTATGGATCAAAACGACCATGACAGTTTAACCATGACCGTCAGTTGAGAGGGGTGGCTAATTGTCTTTATGTTCTGATTTCTCTTTATAAGAAATAGATATACAAGAATATGTAAACATTTTTAACATTCTTGTCTTACAACAATATTAAACGTATTTTCTACACAGTTGGTCATTGCATATTATACCTACGTAGGAGTCATTAAATTGTGTCAAGGAGTTGACATATATTGCTCAGATTTGAAATTACAATTTTAAAATTTAATAAAGTATTTATTTCAAACTATTTGATCTCTTAAAGTTAAATAGTTATAACATGGTAACAACATGTTTTGTAAAACAACCCGTGACACTGTTCACTGAAATATTCAACCAGCTATATAATCACAATTCCGTGTGAACTAAATTTTGAACGATATCAAATTTTATAATTTTGTTTAAAAGGTTGGATATTCATATTTGAAGCATTTCATTCACTTTGATGTAAAAGTACAGACTTGTGATTCGTCGTAATTGCCACTTATATTATAAGCGCTCATAAAATGTGTAATGATTATAAAATCATATATTATAAAATAAAAGACGATGTAAAACGTAAAGGATACAATTCCTCAAATCTTTAATCAGTTTTCCATTTTAGAGTCTTTTAAAGGGCTGTGGAGGTTTTGTTGTAAATAAAGTTTAGTTAACACAATTCAATTATCACAGCTGAATTAGCATCAAGCTTCAGGTTTCTGTAAAAGTGTTTATGTTTGGTTGTTTAATGCTGAGAGAGAGAGAGAGAGAGAGAGAGAGAGAGAGAGAGAGAGAGAGAGAGAGAGAGAGAGAGAGAGAGTGGTTGTTTCTATGCATATGGTTCCCTCCGAAACTCTGAAACTTACTGACTCTGCATGTGTTTCTCCTGTAGGTATGGTCCACCCCACCCACTTCCCTTATATATGTACATATTTTTACGAATTTTACATGAATACAAATATACACGTTTCATGTCCAGATGTGTATTTTGAGACTATGTTAAGTAACATATTTTGCCAGAGAATGTTCTGTATCATTTATATTATGCACAACGATCGATGTGTTTAACGATGTCCGCCATCTTTGTTTTGGAGGCAATTTATGTATTGAAGGCACCGCCAGTGTGTTATATCATTTGTTTACATTGTTTCAATGCTGTAAATCACACATATAATAGTTTCATGTCCAGATGGGTATTTTGAGACTATGTTAAGTTCGATGTATTACAAATGTTCTGTATGATTGATATTATGTACAACGTTCAATGCATTTCACGATGTCCGCCATCTTTGTTTTGGATGCAATTTATGTATTGGAGGTACCTCAGATTTCCACTACGCGGTGTATACAAGCATTATTGAACACCAATAAACCGTTATATAACCAGTTTTTACGTAGAACAAGTTATGCTCAACAATAAAGTAATGCACTTAACGTCTCCTGCAAGGATAACGCTTTAGGATAGTGCATGTTCTAATTTTCCCGCACCACCAACTTGTTTGTAGGCCATGTTTACTGTTTATACTTAGGCATGGGCGCCCGCAGCATGGGTCAAGGGGGGTCACGTGACCACCACCCCCCCATCATACTGCAAATATATATATATATATATATATATATATATATATATATATATATATATATTCCGACAAGTTTAATCATGCAAATGAAGCTGAAAATATGTCACAAGATTCTGTTCAAAACGCTTAATAAATATTAGCTTTAGTTTCAGACTGCTTCTTATACTAACTCTCCCGGCCGTGATTGACTGACCC
>JAECUM010013990.1:0-38889 GCA_016617855.1 Megalonaias nervosa | reverse complement strand
CAATTACTGAAAAAGACGAAACATGAACATGTATGGAATGAATACATAAAAAGCGGTCAGAGTATGATATCAGTTTTGTCACACATACAAAATGATGTAGGGTAGTATCAGATTTGTAAACATCAAACTATAAGAGGAATAGTAGTTTCCACATGCGAACGTGTACAATTACTGGACTAGTGCATAAATATTTCTAGTTACATCATAAAAGATGATTCCACCAATTCCACATATCGTGTGAAGGCAAAGAAATCCAAATTTAAAATTAAAATTAAAATTTAAAATTAAAAAATTTAATTTTAAATTTAAAATTACCCTAGAGTATTAAAGACGGGTCATTCAGACTACTTTTGCGTAACAATAGATTTAGATATCAGATAGTTTGAGACGTGCTTAAGTAAATGGAACATTGCTTAACTTGTAGGTGAAACGTAGAACTTGGCTAAAGTGTTTATCAATGAGGATCGGATGTCTATGGAAACAAAACTTTCAGTTTCCTGGCAGTAGCTCCAACTTATTAATCGCCCGTAAGCTGAAACAGTTTACGTCCGTAATACAACTATTTGTTTATCGGCTTGCCTTATCTGCATGTAGCTATGTAGCAGAGAATACGTTCCGTATAGTTTCATAGACACTTAAGAGAACGCAAAATGCGTTATGACCATAGGTATTAAACTATGAAACAGAAAGCAGCGAAACTAGCAGGTTTAACAAATCAGCAAACAATTTCTTTCTCTGTGTTACAAAGTGAAAATTTAAACGCAACACTTACAATATTGTGAACTAAATGTCCTTTCACAAGTCCAAATGTATAAAATGTATATTAAAATTATCACAAGTCCAAAAATATACAACGTGTATTATACTTCTACACAGGCTAAGAAAAGAAATCGCGGATATGAGAATAGAGATAAACAAGGAAGGAGGAGAACAGTTCTGTCCATTAGTAGCAAATGACAGGTTGGAAGGAAAATGGATAAATTGGACACTGGGATCTCAAGAAAACAAGAATCCATCAGATATCACAGAGCTGTAAATCAGAATCTAGAAAGAAGGATTGTTGAGTTGGAGCAATACACTCGAATTGATAACATCAGAATGTACGGCGTGGACAACAGAGAAAACATGAAACAACACCAGAACATTGCACAAAAAAAATGTATAGACATCGCCATAAACGACATCACGAACCGTCTAGTTAAATATGACTAATATGCGTATAGACCATTCATAGCAAATTCTTATCTGGAAGAAAATATTGGAATCATTCAAATCCGCAAAAAAATTCCACGGTTGTACATATGTGATCAGGAAAGATATCACCAAACGTACAGCGGACTTTCTAGAAGAATTAAAAACACAGGAACGTGTGAAAGACGCATGGAACCTCGAGTGTAAATTCACTAACAACATAATTAAACAAATTTGATTTACTTATGTATTGAATATGATGGATTATATTTAGACACTACACTACAGACTCATCTGTTTCAGTTAAAATTGTATTTGCTTAATTTTATCTAAATTCTAATAATGAACATCTGTTGACATTTATCAAAGTTATAATTGTTTAGTCTATACCAATAACCCCAAAACTGGCTTATAGTTCACTTTACTTGATAAAAAAAAAAAAAAAAAAAAAAAAAAACTTCTTTTTAACATAATAAGGCATGCCTTTTCAACGAAGATTTCAACGCCGAGCTCCAACTGGCTAATTCGTAATGCATCGAGATAAAAGAAACTCCCACCCGCACCCCCACAACCAATCCCGGTAACATGGAAATGTAAGTGGAAATGTAAGTAATAGGATGTTAATGCTAGAATAAAATTGAGTCCATACAGAACAGAATTTAATGCAATATCAGACGTTTTTTGACTCGTTGTTTCTTTTCACGAAAGAGTCCTGTATAGTTTTTATTGCCATTATCACATATTGCTTATACTAAAGACAACACAGCTAAAACAAAGTTCAGAAATTATGATTAGCTTATTATACGTACATAGCTGTGTCCACGTTTTCTCTTCCAAATATCTGATACCTCTGTTTTCGTCTTGCTGTATCTGCTTGAATGAATATAAAAATACGATATGATTGTCTCTCGGCTAGGGTATTTATAGTTATTTAGACAATGATCTGTATTATAATTGGTTTAAAAACTTCTCTCCGAGTGCTTGTGTCAATGCAGAATTTTATTACTGGACCACGTACTTTCTACATAACTCAAATATCAAATCATGAGCATGAAGAGTAAATACACCAAATGACACTATATATAAAGCAATTTAATCTCTTCAACATTCAAATACACTAATCAGCCTTTGGACCTGCATTTTCATCACAGCCACATATTAAAACCTGTATATTGTAACAATTAAACCTTTTTAATGAAACTAAAGAAAATTAAATCTTTCCATTAACTTTGATCTGATATTAAGGTACCTTTACAGATCTAAATAAAACCAATTCACGTTAGACATCTGGAAAACCAACTAGTTTATACCGCTAACGTCTCCATGTTTGCACATCTGGGTACTTCAGTACAGAACCTTCCAGTTCTTAAACAGACTCAAGAGATGTTGTTCTAAACATATAACTATGTTATTAGTGATTCGATGCAGAACGTGAAGAGATGTAATTTTCATGTGCTTTAATAGTAAACACTCTTTGGAAATACCACAAACAAAAACAAACAGCAAATCTCTTAGACATTATAGAAAGCATATTGTCTGATAAAACGTTCCGAACAGCATTATTTTCAGGCACAAATTATAGTTCCAGCTTGCAGCAAAATAACTAATATTTTTCTCTCTCTCTCTCTCTCTCTCTCTCTCTCTCTCTCTCTCTCTCTCTCTCTCTCTCTCAAAACAAAATTACTAAAGCATGTTCCTTCAATCTATTTAATTGATTCTAAGGATGGAATAGCGACTAAGATCAATACATTATCGACATAATTTAAATCTACTTTGGAAAATAAGGCACAAGACGTAAAAGACTAAGCATCGTTTCGATCATTTCCTCTTGAAATAACATTAAGATTTAACTAACTGCTCCAAGAAAGCCAACTTAAAATTACCTGGTACAAACCCAAGCATGTTTTACATCACGTCCGCACAAAACAATACTTAAGTCTAAATAACCTATACAAAACACACAATAAGATAATAAAGTAGCTTTTAACCTGGGAATTATCAGACCAAATCTTCTAGGGAAATTTGAAGACTTTTACGGATTCTTTCTTCTACAAGTCCTTCAATTCAGGGTCTGATGTGCAAAGAAGAGGATTCGAGACTACAGCCAGCAATTTCTAAAATTGGACAAATGAATTCCATCATCAAAACAGAAAGACAAATGTAAACGTAAAAGCGATGGCAACCAACGTTGGAAACAACACACAATGAATCAGATAACAGCAGACGTACACCAAAAGCCAATGGAACATAGTGGCGTCTAGGTAAAGCAATTGGAAAAAAGAGGAAACAACAAAACACTAGACGAACAAAATAAAAAAGAAGCTAAGATAAGTAAACGATGGAATCCACAATGCCTTCCGAGCATCAATGTCAAACATCGGTTTCCACAATTAGAATTTAAACGAAATCTGGAATAAATATATACCTCTTACAAATTTTTATTATATGGGAAATGAGACTAAAGCTACTAAATGAGATAATAATGCGATTTACGCAAGAATCCAGCTTTGCGTAAAAAACGACCAAAAAAGGACAACAAATCAAAAGATAATAACGGTTTAACTGCTGGGATTACAATATTTTAAATCACGTCCACTGAAAAATCAGTTTCAGTTTCAGTTGAACCTTAGGCATAAAACCAAAACAACTTTATTCGTTCAAGTACGCGTTAAACATAATTTAATCTGCTTTGTAAAGAAAGAAAACAATATGCATGTTTTTCAACATATCTGTACCAGATGAAGTTTCATTCCACTTTACAAACAAACGACACAATAGCAACAAATATATACCTACTCTTAAGACAGATATTCAGTTTCCGAGCTAATATTTGCGTGGAGAGTTGAATTTGATACACACCTGTGGAAACATGCTTGAGTCCATATATAGAGTAGAAAAATCTAACAAAAAGACGAAGAAGTGGAGGTAAATGGCGGCGACGTAAGGTAACGTATGTCACTATTAGGCGAATAGTAGCTATGATGCTGCTCAGCTGGAGGTGGTGCGAAGAGATGGCTTCTATCTCTCCTCCAAGTACCTGAAAACTCCCAAAAATAAGTACAACCAAAAGCACAAGACAAGAAGATATGGACATATATTTAATAATATAGAACATGAAGTGAGCAAGTGAATGCATCATGTATGAATGCATAGGAAGAGGAAGACAGAAAGATAAAACCCATACCCCCAACTATACGAATACACCGAACCCAGATATCCTCTATTTCCTAGGAAAAGATAGGAAGGAACTTGATACAAGCATGACTTAGGTTAAAGCCCATCACAAGACACCTACAAAGTAAGCAGCACGAACAAAAATAATGCAAATATAAATATGACCATGACACTTCAAGGAGACTTAACATTTACATATTAACACCATACCGTAAGAGCAAAGGTCACTCATGAATGAAAACTCAATAAAAAGTGAAGAAAGGCAAGGAAACCTGCCCAAATGGATTGCAAGATTGCAGGGAGGGAAGTACAAACCTAGTATCCCACCTTTGGAGAAAATTTGTAACTAACATAATAAAATCTACAAAAGAGTAACAACATTGCAAATCATTTTTCAAATTCTTTCTTGTGTTTTAGTTTTTTCTTCGTTGTGTTTTTATTTTGGGGCAAATGTAATATATACTAAACTCAGCGGATAGTAACAACATACATAAAAATGCAATATACACCAATCTTGAAGGATCCAACCTTTATAGAAAATAAGAAAACAACACAATAAAATCTACAATATAGAGTAGCATCACTGCAAATCAATTTTCTGAATAACTTGTTTCATTTTTCATTTTTCCGCTCTAATATAGATTTTTTAGACCATAGCCAGCAATTTCCAAAATTAGACAAGTAAATTTAATCATTACAAGAGAAACACAAACGAAAACATCACTAAGGACAGAAAAGGACATTCGAAACAACGTAAATAGAAATGGATAATAGTAGACTTACAGGAGAATTCTAACGAACATGGCGACGTCAAGATACAGAGATAGAATGAACGAGAAAAATCGCTTTTCACCAGTTAGAGGGAAAATGGAATCTGAAATAAATCTTGCACTCTGTCAAAGTTATATAATATGTTAAATGCGAGCACCGATAAAACGAAAAAATGAAATTCAAAAAGTGTGTCCCAGAAATTTGTATAAAACGAACCCAAGCGGGCAGCAGAACCAAAAACCAACAACTACACGGCCGCTGAGATCACGTTGTTCATATCACGTCCGCACGAAGTTCAATGTCAATTTGACCTTAACTTTTGTCATAAAACTAAAGGCCTGTACTCTATCACGTACGCGTCAAACAAAATTGTATTCCACTTTGAAAGGAAAAAGATAAGCACACATGTTGTTAACCACATCTGAACGAGATCCAATTTCTGTCCACTTCACAAATAGAAGGCAACAATATGATGACAACAACAAATCAAGACAGTTCATGAAAGCCACATTAAGAATCAAACAAATGCAAACTAATCAAAAGCCAGAAGAAAAAAAACAGACAAATACAAACTACTCAAACAAAAAGTAACACCGTATCATGAATAATAAACCCTTGCCTATAGACAGATATCCAATTTCTTGGCGTACATGTGTACTCAAGGGTGTACTTGATACGCACCTGTGGGCACATGCATGTGTCGATGGTTGGAGATAGAAAACACAAAAGAAAAATATTTGGAAATAAATTATGGCTTCTTAAAGGTCACGCACGGCCACAGTTAGACAAAAGGTGGCTATATCGCTGCTCAGCCACAGGTGGTGCGCAGAGAAGGACACATTCTCTCGCAAATACCTAAAGCGAAATATTAAATGAAAGCAAAAGCATAAGGCTAGTACGTGCAGAAATGTATTTAATAATATAGAATAAGAAAGGCAAATAACTAAGCGAATGAATGTATCATGAATGAATGTATATCAAACGAAAGAAAGATAAAATACATACGCGCACGATACATTCAGCACTGCACAAGCATCAAACAACTTCTCTTATAGGAACCGAAAGAAAGAAATGAAATACAAATATGGCATAGATTAAAGCACAGCCAAAGACAACAATAAGGGGGGAAGCACGAGGAACAACAATGTAAATAGCACCATACATTTGAGGGGGACATAACAAATGCTTCTTAATTCAATATCTTAAGGAGAAAGAGTTAATGAGTTAAAACTGAATAAAAAGGGCTGAAAAGGAAACCCGCCAAACAGGATAGCATACTTGTATGGAGGGAAATACGAACCTAGAAACCACAATTTGGAAACAAAAGAACCAACATTCTAAAATCAACAAATCAGGGTAACATTATTCCATATTCTTTCTTTTATTGGACTGGGTCTTTTCACGTTTGTATTTGACGTTTAGTTTTCAACATTTCACTTTTTGATTTAGACAAAATGCAATATGCACCAGCCTAGGAGGAGTCCACCTTTGGACAAGATAAATAGTCAACACCATAAAAACTACAAAATAGTTTAACAACATTGCAAATCATATTTCAAAGTTAATTGTTTCGTTTTTCCTTTTCTTGCTCCTTTATGTTTTGTTTATGGTTGGTTTTCCTCATCGTTTTCATTTTATTTTGGGGCAAATGTAATATCCACTAAACTGAGCGGAAAGTGACAAAATGTATTAAACGTTTACATTCAGGGATATGAATGTCACGGGTATTGAATTTATTTTCTGTGGCGGACGTTTCTCCATGTTTGGGAATGGGGTTTTGGTGTATATCTGCTATGTGTCTTGCCACTAAGCGGTAACTAAGTTGTCAACTTGGTTATGAGTTCCAGACCCAGCCCTGAATATGACCTTAGAAGGGAGAAAACAAAAACCTGTTTACATTATGAACGTGTTTACATTCAGGGCCATTTTCATTTGGGATGATTGTGTTGCATTGCAAAATAAGTAATGAACGGATCTATTGCGACATGGAGTCATGGGGATGTATATAATGCGGTGGAAGTAAACATTTTATTCATTCCTATTCCTATCTTAACATCAGTCTTTGTGGAATCAATTTTGGTTGTGTTCTATTATAATTTGAGACGATTTATTTAATTAAGGTATAACTGGAATTGCAAATGCCAATTCACGTTTGTACTAAATCACTATTTGGGGATTATTATGAATTCATTCATTGTCATTCCGGGTAATATCATTGTGATACATCAAGACTATTAGCACATCAGACTATTCAAGGCTACTAGCATATCAGCACATTCAATTCCAGAATTAATTCGGAGCACTCTGTACTTTTCGATTGAGATAGAACTTTTCGGACAATTTGGGATTTGATTCACAATACTGTAAATTCCGTTTATATTTTCGCGTTGTATTATATGGAACTAAATTATTTGTAGGATTTCCTAAACATGTTGGTTCTCGCCTTTTAACGTAACTTAGCTTAAGACCATAGAGTCGTAACAATGAGGATGGGGAAATCTCTAATTCGCCAACCAGCTATATATTCTCGGATGTGAATGGGTGATGTCCACAGAGAAAACTTAGTATTGATCATAATTATGTGGATATTTGTTTTTCACATATTATTTCCCATCCTGACGCTCCAGTGACATACTATAATACTCTTGGGACAAGATCAATTTCGGCTAGGTCAGCTTAGAGATTACAAAGTACTTACCTTGCGGGCAAGTCCAAAATATTGAGAGAGAGAGAGAGAGAGAGAGAGAGAGAGAGAGAGAGAGAGAGAGAGAGAGAGAGAGAGAGAGAGAGAATGTTCAGATCATACTGCTTTATGTTCTGCAGGTTTAATACCCTGCGATCTCTATACAGTACATCTGTCAGAAACATTATTCTGCGTTTATATATGTACGGCATCCTTTAATTGTATAACTACCGCAACTTCTTTCAACTATAGATCCTTTATTGCACATGATATACTATCGGACTATTTTATTTCAATCTTTTAGTTAAAACCAAGATCAGTTGTGCATTTTTATCACGCAGACATGATAATGTGAATATTTACTATTCAAAGCAGGCTTAGGCAAATGTGAAATAAATATTGATATTTTAATTTATCAGTTATATTTTAATCAAAATATGTTTAAGTATACGCATTTCAATGACTTTCGTGTGCTTAGGTAGCCACGGACATTTCATGAGATACGTATGCACTCGGATTGATGTCTGAAAATGATCGGCTTGTCAAAGATTGTGTTGATGCATCTCGCCGATTTCAAGGTGATAACTGATAATAATATAACTCTTGAGATTTCTTTGAAAGATGTGGTTGGAAATAAAAGGCACTTGTCTCTGCGCGCTTAAAAATCTAGCACCCACGACGCGTTGTTCTTTCTCCAATGTTCGTACGCGATTACAAGCGACCGATGCAAACCACCAAATCTCGAGCAACATATTAACCCTTCAATGTATAAAAACATTTCTTACATCTTCAGCCATTATATGGTAAGCCATTGCACCAGAAATACAAAGGAAGAGACTACAGAATGGCTCACACTGACCTATGCCACTGTAATGAATGATGCTACTTTCCAAATATAAGGTCCAGACTTGAATAGCAACTTATACTCTGCTGCTTTATTAGCATTTTCTGATATTACTGGCTATCACCACCACTAATCTCAGAAAATAATAGAGACTGGTGTAGAACAGGGCAATGCCAAAGGATGGACCGTGAGATACAACTGTATATGACACTGATTGGCAGAAAAAGTGTCATATGGACTATAGTGAACTGTCCTACCTGAACTTGGTCCACCTCATTATTTATTAGTCTGCACTGATTAAACAAGTACAGTTGTATGACAGTCTTAGAGAAGCTGATAATTATCCGAGGAAATTGCATGTTCTCAATCTGTCCAAATGGAATAATCTGAATAAACTTCAATAAAATGTAATAAAAGAATATAATTCATTTAATATGAAAGTTATTTTAAATTTTTGCAAAGGAAAGTATAAAAAATATTACAATTCTTCTGGGTTATGTTAGTTTGTTATAAAATATACCCCGCATTATTTAGCTTCCTGTGTCAGACAAATACAAATAATAATATTTAAAGATCATATGTACAACAGGATAAATTAAAGTTAACCAGTCAGTCACTAGCGAGTCTAAGTGATGTGATTTTATCTTTTTTAAAGTAAATCTATTCTCTCCAGTCATACGCAACCATGCGCTGAAATTGAGATTAGTGTACCAATTTATTTCCCTTTTAGGCTTGTGTAAGCTGAAAACTAAAAGGATTCATGTCATGCGTCATATAATAAAGACATAAATTTCACAAAGCTTAGTCCCACACTTTACATATGAGCGATTTCTCATCTTTCACAATGTAGCGGTTGGGTACTTCTTGTTTATGACAAGATGTCATATTCCCACACCTGAAATGATGTCCATACAAAGATGATTGTGTTCTTTTCAAACACAGATGATTTCTTTTTTATTGTGGATAATAAGACAAAGATTGGTTGCAGTGACAAAAATATATCTTGACTTGATTAAATTTCCCATATTCTGCATGTATCATTCTGTACTTATTCCATTCAAATTGTATTTATGGCTATCACTGCATCGAAAGACGGTTTTAAAAGCATTGTTAAAGAATTAAAATGGTTTACAATATATGCAAGAGCAGATTTTCACAAGGCAGTTCTTGTATATAAATGTCTATATGGAACTGCACCAGTGTATCTTCAATATTTATTTCGGCCATCTTCAACACCTTACCTCGAAGAAATTGCTAGACAGAGATAGTAAAAATTCGTGTGTTTTTTATCTGGTGAAGCAATGTTACAGTTATCGCTGGTAGCATTCATTTTCAAGACTGACTCTTTATTGATACATTGTTACTGCAACAAGATAACCGAGTTGGGATTTCGGATTTACAACAGAACACTTTTGATGGTGATACAAATACAATGTTTATTGATGTATGATTTGAATGAGAAAGAATGTTGATTAATACGTGGGTGTGTAACATCCAAATATTGGACAAATTAACATAATACGCACGAACCTAAAAATGCAACAAATATAATTACAAATGAATGACCTTACACAGTACAAGGACAAAGGTGAACAAATCACAGCAGTTTCACACGATGAAAAGAATGGGTGTTTTACTCAATAGTAAAAAAGAAGTATTCACTCAACTAGTGAAAAATGAGATATTTTTTTACTCAAATAGTAAAATGATGAATTGATTGGGCAGATATCATACAGAAATATCTTTACACTCCCAAAACAATGGGTATGACAAAACCCCAAAAGTAGCCCACGACTAAAAGATTACATGCATGGAGTATAACAAAAACACTCCGTCAAAATCACACTTGGCTACCAGTCACACCGGTCAATCAAGCAAGTATCATTATAGGTAGTCACCGACCACCATTATATTACTTGGTCAATCAAACAATCAGCGCCCACCAATCCGGTCTGCAAAGCCCAATCAGCTACTACTCGACCAGCAACACTGTTCACTCAGCTCTATGGCTGTTATGGTTAACTTCTGTGGATCAATCTGGTCAATCTGGTCACTCTGGTCAGCTGAAAATACATCTAACACCGTGTACTACTTATGACACGGCATAGAGGATAAAACGTAATGACGTTATATACGGTAAGTTATACAAATCACATTTTCGGTACAATAGTACAAAATAATAAATAGGTTCAGAAGTGAACCCGTGTCCTATAAGATTCCTGTGGTACTAAACGTTTCTTAATAAAATGCAACTTTATATTGTTAATGTAAATCTCTTGCTAAGTCACAAACAAGAATAGAAGGTATTGCATTATACCACGCAAGTCAAAGCTACATAGGAAAATGTACAAAAATAAACGTAGTAGTACAATAGCTGTAATACCTTTACAGCTGAAGATGTGCAAGTCCCTAAATAGACTGCTTACTGACAAGACGTTCCGTAATGTGAAGATATCACTTTACGGTGAGGCATTTATATACATACGATGTAGCCGTGCTAGATGTAAATCGGTTTTTCCCATCGAGAGCACGTGCGGCAGGGATGAACCGAATTTACTATTTCGAAATATTGTACAATATACATAAATCACCCTCGGGTATCGTTGTACACAAAAAAAGAAACCCGAGTACATGTATTAAATAAATAGAGGGATTCATACAATTCCGTGACAGTTACGCGAAAGGAAGGATGCCAGCAGACATTTCTAGAAGCATGTAATTTGAAAAAAAATGTTGCAGACTTCCTTCCGGAATGAGTATTTTAAGTGTATCAGATGATTACCACCAGCATTCACAAAACGAATGCTCTTGTAATCTATTTATAAAACAAGTAAGGTCAAGACAAAAGCCGATTTTTCTAAATATAGTTATGGTAACAACAAAGAAATCTACTACTTCATTTGGCCGAACAGAAATCTTCCTTTTTATTGCACACGTGTATAGTTCTCGAAAATGGTGGTTTCACCAAAATGGATCATTTAGTATGAACGTTGGTGTAAACCGAGACGGTTCGAATGCTTTTGAATGAACTTTACTGAACTTTGTCTTGTGAAAAGTAATTATATACTTGTATAAATATATGCTGGAATCTACAATGGCGTGACAGTGTATTACAAACGCTACACAGTTTTGAAAATACTGATAATCTGGAGGGGATTAACAATGTCTGACCATACGAAACTCATAACATTTGACACCATTCGATTCTTAACTTCTCCCATATTTATCTCATGAATGTGTGATAGCTCACTGAAAAGGAAATTTATGACACCTAGACTGATACAATGTTTCACTGTAAATGCGAATACCACTAAGATATCAATGGTTAGACGTGCAACTACAATTTCTCGAGTTACAAAGCTTGTGTCTAATTGCATGAGTATCTAAGAAGCCATGAAGTAGAACATATTTTTATAATATTGCCCCATTTTATTATCAAGCTTGCATTTTGTACATGTAGTACTTTAGTAAAAGCGTAATCAGTGTGGCTTTCAGATGTACTGTATTGGGTATGATGAGGACAGGGACGAGTAACTCTTCCGTGGAAATTTTTTCCTGGGCTTTAGTTGAGGTCAGCATCATATGGAAACCTTCATCCACCAAAACCAATAAGAGAGCTATATAAGAAAAGTTTCCATGCTCTAGTACTCTATTGGAAAAATCCTCCACTACATGTATGCGTGTTTTACTAATAGATAATAAAAAAACTGGTATCTATAATACTCAAGACGTGTTAAAATAAGCAGTAATTTATGTTATATATTGTTTGATGCAGATCGTTTTATTTTTACTTAAGACAGCCACATATGAGTCACCTCTATTAAGAAAGTGTAGTTATTATTATTATTAGTAGTAGTAGTAGTAGTAGCAGTAGTATCTAACTACTGATTGAAAGAGGACTTGCCAATCATGTTAATGCATATGAACGTAAAGAAGTTTTGTTTATGCTCTGAATGCTTTAGAAAGATGCAGAGATTAGATTACAAATGAATGATGAAAGAGATTTCTAGCCATCCAGAAATGAATAATACGATATGTAACATTTGAGTCGTGTTTGGCCAAGATTGCGAAACCTTGTCATATAGCCGAATCAACGGAGGTTTGAAACCCCAAGCACCAACTGGCTAATTCGTAATGCATGGATATATAAAGGCAACTCACCAACCCACCCCCAATCCAGTTAACATGGAAATATAAGTGATAGTTAATGCTACAGCAAAATTTAGTCCATAAAGAACAGAATTTAATGCAGTGATATCAGAGGTCTTTGGACTCGTTTCTTTTCACGAAAGCGTCCTGTGTTGTTTATATTACTATTATCACATGTTGTTATACTAACGATAACACAACTAAACCAAGTTCAGAAGATATGATTAGCTTATTATACTTAAACAGCTGTGTCCACCTTTTCTCTTCCAAATATCTCATGCCCCTGTTTTTGTTTCGATATATATATTCTTGAATGAATATCAAAATACGAAATGATTATCCCTAGGCTAGGGTATTGGTTTATAAAATTATTTCCGAGTGCTTACGTCAATGCTGCATTATATTATTGAATCAGTCACGAACTTTCGTCGTAATTTAAATACAAAACCATTAGCATGAAGGGGTTATGGAGTAAATTACCAAACAGCACTGTATATACAAACAGTTTAATCTCGTCAACATTCAAGTACACTAAATAACCTTTGGACTTGCATTTTCATTATAGCTACATATAAAAAAAACTGTACAGTGTAAAAATTAAAACGAAAGAAAATTAAATCGTTACATTAACGTTGATTTGATTTTAAAGTACCTTTACAGGCCTGAATAAATACAATTCACGTTAGACATCAGAACAACCAACTAGATTCTACTGCTAACGTCGTTATGTAAGTACATCGGGATATTTTTGTACCCATCCTTCTAGTTCTCATTCACACTCTAGAGATGTTGTGATAAGCATATTACTATCTTATTAGTGATTCGATGCATACCGTTTATCTTTAGAACGTGAACACATATAAGACGCATGCGCTTTAAGAGCAAATACTGTACGGAAATAACAAAAACAAACAGCTAATCTCTTAGACATTATAGCAACATATTGTCTGATAAAACGATCCGAACAACACAATTTTAAGACGCTATTTATAGTTCCAACTTGCAGCATAAAAATACATATTTCCAATCTCTCTCTCTCTCTCTCTCTCTCTCTCTCTCTCTCTCTCTCTCTCTCTCTCTCTGTTTCGTAAACTAAAATAACTAATGGATGATCCTTCAATCTATTTAATTGATTGCTAAGGATGGAACTGGGACTCAAATCAATAAATTATCGACACAATTTCAATCTACGTTGGAAAATAAGGCAAAAGACATTAAAGGCTAAGCATCGTTTCCATCATCTCCGTTTGGAATAACATTAAGATTCACTTAACTGCTCAAGAAAACAAAATTAAAATTACCTGGTACAAAACTAGGCAGGTTTATTTCACGTCCAGTACAATACTTTACTCCAAATTAGCTATAATAAACATACAATAAGACAACACAGTAGCTTCTAATCTGGGAGTTATTCAACGAAATCTTTTCAAGAAATTTGGAGATATTTAGTTGGGTATTTCTTCTCCAAGTCCATCAACTCGAGCTTTGATGTACACACAAGAGAATACAACACTATACTCGGCAATTTCCAAAATTGGACAAGTGAATTCCATCATCCAATTTTAAAGAAAACCCAGAAAGTAAATAAGGACATAAATCAACGTTCGAAACAAACCACAAAGAATTGGATAACAGCAGACAAACACGAAAAATCAAGCGAACGTAATGGCATCTAGAAAAAGCGATTGGAAGAGATAGTAAACAATACACACTAGACGAACAAAATAAAAAGATGATGCTAAGATAAGTAAACGATGGAGTCCACAATATTCCGGAACTGAATGTCCAGCATCGTTTTCCTCAATTAGACAAAAAAGGAAATCTGAAATAAATCTATACCTCTGACAAATCTACATTAGATGGGAAATGAGAACAAAATTACTAAATGAAATAATAATGCATTTCACGCAATAACTCAATATTCTGTACACAATGACCCAAAATGACAAAAATCAAAAACCAATAAAGGTTTGACCGCTGGGATTACGATGTTTTGAATCAAGCGCACTCGAAAATCAAATCAGTTTCTGCTGAACCTTAGCATCAAAACGATGGACCTTTTTCGCATATGTACGTGTCAAACAGAATTTAATCTGCTTTGAGAAGAACGAAAAAAGAATACGCATATTTTTAAACATGTCTGTACGAGATGAAGTTTCAATCCACTTTACGAACAAACGACAATAAAACGATACAACAACAAACATAGACAGTAAATAAACCAAAACATGAAACAAACAAACAAAGTAACAAACAAACCATGCAAAACCTAATCAAAATAGATAAACACAAAATATCCAGACAAAACGTAAGAGTCTTTTGTGAATAATAAAACCTACTCGTAAGACAGGTGTCCAGTTTCCGGGCTTACATTTGCGTGAAGGGTTGTATTTGATACACACCTGTGGGCACATGCGTGGGTCAATTTATAGAGAGGAAAAAAGCAAACAAAAGACGAATACGTGGAGGTAAATGGTAAGGGAATATATGGTCACTATTATGCGGCAAGTGGCTATATCGCTACTGACCATATCTCTCCTCCAAATACCTGAAAACTCTCAAAATTAATAAAACCAAAAGCACAGGACATGGAGATATAGCAATATGTTTAACAATATAGAACATGAAAGAATAATAAATAAGCAAGTAAATGCATCATGTATGAATGCATAGGAAGAGGCAGAACGTAAGATAAAATGCATACCCGCAACTACCTAATACACAGATTCCAGACATCCTGTATTTCCTAGGAAAAGATAGGAAGGAACTTGGGTTAAAGTCCATCACAAAGTTAGTAGCACGAATAAAAATTATCCAAATACAAATAGGACCATGCACTTCAAAGAGACTTAACAACTACCTATTAACAGCAGATCTTAAGAGCAAAGGTCAGTAATGAATGACAACTCAATAAAAAGGAAAGAAAGGCAAATAAACCTGCTAAACAGGATACCAAGCCTTTTGGGGAGCAACTTACAAGCCTGGAATCCCACCTTTGTAGAAAATAAGGAATCAATATAATAAAATCTACAGAACAGAGTAACATTGTTGCAAATCATTTTCAGAATTAATTGTTTCGTTTTTCCTTTTTGTTCCTTTTTGGTTTTGTTTTTGGTTGGTTTATTCATCGTTTTGATTTTATTTGGGACAAATGTAATATACACTAAACTGAACGGATAATGATTTAAAATTTATACATTCGGAAATGAGTTTTATGGATATTTAATTTATTTTCTGTGGCTGACGTTTGTCCATGTTTGAGAATAGAGTTTTGGTGTATACCTGCTCGATGTCTTGCCATCACGCTGTAACTAAGTTGCTAACTTGGGTTTGAGTTCAAGACCCATCCCTGAATATGACCTTAGAAGATACAAAAAATCAACATGCTTACATTATGAAGCTGTTTACATTTCAGGGCCATTTTCAGTTGGGATGATTGTGTTACATTGCAACATAAGTCATGTAGGGACCTGTTGCGCCATTGTCATGGAGATGCATATAAGGCGGTGGAAAAGAAAACAATTATCTCTTCTTATACCTATCTTAACATCAGTCTTTGTGGATTCAATTTTAGTTGTGTTCTATTGTTATTCGAAAGGATTTATTTACATCAATTATTCACTGGAATTACAAAATGCCAGTTCACTTTTGGACTAAATCACTTTTTGTGGATTATTGTGAATTTATTCATTGACATTCTGGGTTATATCAATGTGATACATCGATATTGTTAGCGTATCAGATTATGTAAGGCTAATGGCATATCAGCACATTCATTTCAAGAATACATTCAGAACACTCTGTAGTTTTCGATGGTGATAGAACTTTTAGGAAAATTTGGGATTATATTCAAAATACTCTATATTCCTTCTAAATTTTCCTCTTGTATTCTATGTACTAAATTAGTTTTAGGATTTACTTGTTGGTTTTCGGTTTTTTATGTAACTTAGCTTAAGACAATAGAGTTGTAACAAAGAGGAGGAGGCATCTATAATGCTCGAACCAATTCTATATTATCGGAAGTGTACGCGTGATGTCCATACATAAAACCATCGTATTAATCATAATCATGTGGACATTTCTTTTTAAAATAGGATTTCCCATCTTGACGTTCAAGTGACATACTATAATACTCTCTGACAAGATAAGAGAGAGAAAAAGAGAGTGAGATCGAGAGAGAGATCATGTTCAGATTGTACTGCTTTATGTTCTGCCAGTTTAATACTCTGCTATCTCACTACAGTATATATATATATATATATATATATATATATCAGCAACTTTATTGCGCGTTCATATGTACCCCATTCTTCAACTGCGTGATTAGTTCAGATATTGATTCTTCATTGCACATGATATACAATCAGACTATTTTATTTCAATCTTGTTATAAAAATCAAGCTCAGTTTTCATTGTTTTCACGCAGACATGATAATGTGAATATTATTTTGCAAAAGCTAATTGAGTTAATATGAAATAAATACTGACATTTTAAGTTGTCATTTCTATTCTAATTGTAAGTTTACGCGTTTCGATGACTTTCATGTCCTAAGGGTAACCACGGACATTTGCCAGAGCTATGAATGAACTGGGATTGCCGTCTCTAAATAATCTGCTTGTCAAAGATTGTGTTGATGCATCTCGCCAATTTCAAGGTGATAACTGGTAATAATATGACTCTTGAGATTTCCTTGAAAGATGTGGTTGGAAATAAAAGGGATTTGTGTCTACGCGCCTAAAAATCTACCATCCACGAAGCGTTATTTTTCTCTGATTGTTTACGCGATTATAGAGACCGATACAAACCACCAAATCTTGCCCAACTCATTAACCTTTTAATGTACTAAAACAGTTCTTACATCTTCAACCATTTAATGGTAAGCCATTACACCATATAAACTACAAATGAAGGGACTACAGAACGGACCACCTGATCTTGGTCACCATGGTGAATGATACTACTTTCCACGGACAAGGTCCATAATTGACAACAGCTTATACTCTGCTAGTTTTATAGCATTTTCTGATATTACTGACTATCACCACCACCAATGTTAGATAATAATTGAGACAGGTGTAGAACAGGATAATGCTAAAGCAAGGACCGTGAGATGCAATTGCATATGACACTGTGGTGGCAGAAAGCAGTGTCATCCGGACCCTAGTGAAATTGGACCACTGCATTACGTATTAGTCTACGCTGACTGAACAAATACGATTGTACATCAGTCCTATAGAACTTGATAATTATCCGAGGAATTTTATATTCTCGCTCTGTTCAAGGAATATTCTGAGTAAACTTCCAATAATTGTTATAAAATAATATAATTTATTTAATATGGTAGTTATTTAAAATATTTGCAAAAAGAAAGTATCTAAAAATATCGTAGTTCTTCTGGATTATGTTACTTTGTTATACAATGTACTCCCCATTATTTAATTTCCTGTGTCAGACAAATACAAATATATATATATATATATAAAATGTACAAAAGGATTTTAACAAGGCAGTTCCTGTATATAAATGTCTACATGGTACTTCACCAAAGTATCTTTAGTATTTATTTCAAGTGTCCCATCCGATTCCCATAAGTATTCAAAAACTCTTGCTGTTATAATAAATTTCTAAATTAGATAATGTCGAGACATTAGTTTGTTGGTCGAAAACTAATTGTGGTATAGAAATCTTTCAATTCTTTTGCACAATCAGAAATCTTCCGTTTTATGTCACCCGTTTATAGGTCTTTAAAATAGAAGTTTGGCCAAAATGGGTCATTTAGTACGAACGTTAGTGGAAATTGAGACGATTCGAATTCGTGTGTTAAATGCAAGTTACTAATTTTTGCTTTGTGAAACTTAATTACGTCATTATATAAATATATGCTGGAATCTACAATGGCGTGAAAATATATTGCAAAGGCCACGCAGACTTGAAATTACTTGTGATCTGGAGCGGAAATAAGAATGTCTGACCAAACGCAAATCATAAATATTGACATTATCTCTCTCTTAATACTTCCAATATTTAACTTATAAAGATGTGTGATGGCTCTTTAGAAAGAACATTTATGACACCTAGAATACTTAAAGGTGTGCCTATAAATGCGAATATCACTAAGAATTCATGGCTATATGCGCAGCTGTAATTTCTTGAGTAACAAAATTTGTGTCTTATTATTTGTTTATCTAAGGTGCAGTGTTCAATATGTTCAACATAATTCAATCCACATTGGAAAATAAGGCATTAGACATAATAAAAACTAAACATTGCTTCCATTATGTGAATCAACATCTGCATCCAACTAACAGCTCCTAAAATGCAAACTTATACTTACTTGTTACAAAACTTATGCTTCCTTTCTATCACGAGCGCGCGAGACAATATATTTTTCAAAATACCCAATGCCAAACAAAATAAAAAATAACATCAAAGTTTCTAACCTGGAAATTATTAGACCAAATCTTCTCAAGAAATCTGGAGACTTTTGGATGGGATCTTTTATCGTACAATTCCTTTAAATCAAGGTCTGATGTAAAACGAAAATTAGAGAAGTTATTCAATCATCACAAGAGAGACAAAGATAAACGTAAATAAGTAAGTAAGGACAGAAAACATCATTCGGAACATCGCAAAAAGAAAGAGATAATTAACACGAAAAATCAAGCGAAGATAGCGACATCCAAATACAGATTGGAGGAGAAAGGAAACATCGTTTTTCACCAGTTACAAGAAAAATGAAATCTGGAATAAATCTTCAACCATGCCAAAGCTATATATGATGTTATATACGAGCACCGACAAACAAAGAAATTAAATTTAACAGATGTGTCTAAATCGACTCAAGACCCCAGCAATTGTATAAGAAGACACAAACGGACAACAAAATCAAATACCAACTAGTACATGGCCGCTGCGATTACGTTTGTTTAATAACTAAAATCAATTTCATTTTTAGCTTAACCTTGGTTATAAAACCAAAACCCTGTTTTCAGTCACATACGCGTCAATCGACATTTTATTCCACTTTGAAATGAACAATATTAGTAGGCATGTATTTAATTATGTCTGAGCGAGATCCAATTTCTGTCCACTTCACAAACAAAAGGCAACAATACGATAACAACAACAAATATAGACATTTCATGAAACTCACAATAACAATCAAACAAATGCAAACTAATCGAAACCCAGAAATAACAGATACACACAAACTAGTCAAACAAAACTTAAGACTCTATCATGAAAAATATAACCTACTCTTCAGACAGATCTTAAATTTCTTGGCGTACATGTGCATCATAATGAATGACACTACCTTCCAAATATTAGGTACAGACTTGACCAACAACTTATACTCTGCAGCTTTTATAGAATTGTCTGATATTACTTGCCACCAGCACCACTAACGTCAGAAATTAATAGAAACTGATGTAGAACAACTTATTGTTCTAGTAAGGACCGTTTAGTCTGGAGATACAACTGTATTTGTCACACTGTGGTGGCAAAGATCAGTGTCATCTGGGCTCCAGTAAATTGTCATACATGTACGTGCACCTTTGCATCATCTATCAGCCTAACTGAATAAACACAAATAATATTTTGAGAATCGTAGAGAAGCTGAATACTGACTCGGGCAAATAACATAATCTCACATCTCTGTCCAAACCTTTACATGGAATATTCTGAATACAATTTCCTAATTGTGCAGTTCTGCAAAAATCAAATTTCTGAAACCTAAACATTCTTATTAAAGAATATAAATAACTTACGATATGTCAAGAATGGATTTAGGAACTATCACCCTTTTTAAGTCATGATTTTGATTTTGTCCAGGTATGTATATGTGAAATGCAAGTATTACCAAAAGCATGTAATGGACGTTATTACTCTACGTCATAAGGTTTATTGAGGAATTACCTAAAACTCAAAGGCCTGGTTTCTATCAAATTTCTTTCTTTCTTCATTTATTTACAACTGTATCTATATATTTGCAAAAAGTGTGCAGATTTCTGCATAGAAATAAAATGTACAAAAACTGATTTGAACCAACCTTTTGAACTGACTCTTGTTAATTTCAGCAAATATATAATGAAGAGACCATAAGCCTAAGCACAGCAGCATTGAACAAAGCAGGTTAAATGATAAGGATGGTATAATATATTTCCTATGAGCGTGTTACCTTCTGTGCCTACATGTAAATGCAAATGCAATCAGGATACAATAGTTTGTTTCTGTCAGTCCAGACCTTTGGGTGTCTTTTTGGAATGTTACTCACAACCAATCCAACACAGACAAATGAAATGTAAATGTGTTTTTGTCCATCAGTACTAATTTATGTTTAATTATTCTCCATTTGTAGAAACAGATGACATGTCATGCTTTCATCACTTTAAATTTGTCAAAGGGAATGTATCAGAAAATATTTTATTCGATGAAACATATGTTACTTGGCGATATAAAGAAATAAGGCATTATATAGAATATTGAAAGTTTTAGTTACAACCTGTAAGAAAGTCATGCTTCTATATACGTTTTCTGTACTTGCTTTCCCGCCTCTAACATTGCTTCCCCTATGGATATTTCATTTGCGCTTTCTTTGTTGCTGCCTTATTAAACAAACTGGTTTTATTTCTGTTTCTAATACTCTTCATCCATTTGATAGAACTATCTTTATATCTCACGGATGACACACCAATAAGCACCTTCAGGACAAAAGGAAATTGAGACATCTCATCCAAGTAAATAAAAAAACAAAAACATCAATTTGATGATACACAAATAAAGAGCGAATGACGCAAATACCCTTATTTAAATTCTGTATTATATTTTAGTGTTCCACAGCACGTAAGTTTCAAACCGGATCGTGACTGAAAGAATTAGTTGCGGCTCATATCAAATGTAGATTGATATCGTGTTTTCTCGCAGATGGCGTGAAACATTAAGTGAACGCACTTGTTTTCTTATGGCCTATAGACTCTTTTTAGCGTAGAAGTGATCGGCAATATGCCATGTCCTATTATGGAGTGCAAGGTTATGTAGTAAGTGTATAAAAAGAACGGTATTGTATTTCATACGTACGTGAATACAGCAAGCAAATTTCTTTCTTTTCTTTTATGTTAGGTGGATCTCTTTGCAAGTTTTGGGGGTGATCTTGGTTCTTTAAGGTGTACTTGATATCTAACTTATTATCCAATTAAACTTGTCAGATGTTCTTTATATTTGCGGTATGCTGGTTTCGGGTATATCTAAATCCAGTTCTCCTTATGTACGTTACCTATTAATTGTGTAGCAGGAAAACGGGTCTTCGTGCGAGTACTACTGTATAGTGTGTGCTTATAGCTGCATCTTTGTAAAGAGTGCACATTTTACTTTAAGTCTTCTGGTTATTCCCCTTTTCTTTTATTGTGTTTGTATTTACGGACTGTCGGGGGGGGGGGGCTCTTGTGCAGACTTTTCTTTCGCGCGTGGCGCCTCACAGTATAGTCCTTTAAAGATCTACGTCCCTAACTTGTAAAGTAGCATGGTTATTCTTTTCCTTTTCAAAACATTTTGTGTAGCTATCTGTTTTTAGCAGTATCTTCCTGCACTGGGTTCAACGTCATGGTTCAGCTCATGATCGTCTGTATATGACAGCCAGGATTTTTGGTGGAGGAAGAAACATGGAACATGGACCACCATGGGAAGAAACACCAACCCACTGAAAGAAAGCTGGCAAGCTTACTCACATACCCACAACTAGCCAAGCCCAAGATTAGAACACACGCGGAAAGAGGGGAGATGTTAATGGTAGGTAAAACAGTGTGTCTATGACTACTCGGCCACCCGTAGCCCGGTTTATAGCATCATATATGGTACTGCGTTTCTGTTTGTGGTTGTTTTAGTTTGCTAGTTGTCCTTTAGTAGTTTTAATCCACTTTCTCAGAAAAGGGTTATAATGGCGTGTTGGCAATGTACCTTTTTTCTTATTCTTTTCTTTTTAAGATAAAGGTCAATCACGTCTTTTGATGTTTTTTGGTTTTCATTTTGGGCTTTGTCCTTAAATATTAGGCTGTTATTCATGACGCCCAGCGTTTCGAAGGCTTAATCTTATTTTTCATTCTTTTCTCATTGCTGGGCATATATCTTGTATGTGAGGCATGGGAAGATAATGTACCCCAACCGTCCCTTCCTAAGGTTATCTTGTGCTTTAACATCAGCAGTTGGTACCAAGGTAGGTAAAAGAGTACAGATACAAGCTTTGTTTTTGACACCATCCCTTTATCGGAAGGATGGTATTTCAAGCATGTGGAGGTTCATAAGCCAGCCCTTTCCAAATGCATCTCAACCATAGTTGGAGAGATAAAACTGGTATGCCCTCCCACAGAGCTGTATTTCATCTCCTCTAAGATGTCTACGTCCTTATTGTGTCTCCTTCCCCTGCCCACGTGCTCTCGAACCGCCATGAGCCTGGTGCATATGTCTTCACGCACGCATGCATGTACTTTTGGATATATTGTTTACTCTCATTATGTTCTGTTTATGGTGGCCTCTCCTGCTCTAAAGTAGGTGGATACCTTGGGATTCTTCTATATATCCCTTACGATGTCTGCGTTTGTTTGCATATACACATATGTATGTATAATTCCACATATAGACTGGGCAACTCTCATAGCAGACAGTACAACATCAACCCTTCCAACCTATGGATGAATATGGATTAAAATAACATGACAGAAAGATGGACAACCTCAAGACAGTAAACTGTGAAAGCTGCTTATCAAAAACTCTAAAGTGTCCTGTTAGCTCAATTTTCTTCACATTGGTAGTTTAAGATTTTTATATCCTGAAGCCAATGGGTACTTCATTAATGGAATCTCTCTTTCACCTTCATGAAGAAAGGTATACAATAACAAATGAATGCTGTAAAAGTCGCACACGATGTAAATAAAATGTAAATAATGTACATAAAATGGTATTCCAGACAATACTTGACTTTCTCACTTTTCTCCGAGGAAAGGCAATGATACAATGCCAGATGAGAGTATTTCAGACAACATGGAATCACTGTACGCGTCACCAATTTTCCTTTTAATTGATGATATCATAGATGGGCTGGGGAACGTAGGAAGCTGTCGTTTTAAAAGTACAATGCATGCTCTGAAAGGAAACTATCAACCATTTCCTTCTGATAGATTGATTCTATTTTCTCCATGAAAGTCACTTCTTTAATCATAACGTCTGCGCAAATACATTTTATTGGGCCAGCTAAAAATAGATTAATGCAAATTCATTAATAATGTTAGCAGCTAACAATAGGGCGAACTCTTCCCAGAGCACTGTAATAAACTTTACTTTGATTTTTTTAATTTATATCTGATTCAAAATATTGACAAAATCATGACTGGTGATTACAATCGCGTTAAAACAGGTCACTTGTAGACTTACGGAGGAAATTCTCCATGTAAAGAATAAAATATGACTATGAGCAATATGGTCACATTATGCCTCTGTATGTAGTCTGATACGTGAACATCATGTAGACATCTAAATGGATTGACATTAATTTATGTGATAATAAATACTATTTACTGCTGTCACCGATGCGTAGAAATCGCTTTCATGCACAATGATGTATTATCTAAAGAGAAAATGTTTGATCCACTGAATAAAGCAAATCAGTCGTTGTGTATTGGGTTTTGAAGGTCGCTAGATGTCTTATCAAGTGAAAGTTTACGCTATAATATTATTCTCTCTCTCTCTCTCTCTCTCTCTCTCTCTCTCTCTCTCTCTCTCTCTTCACACACGCGCACACGCATATTGTAGAAAGAGATGTACAGCGATCATTATGTCGTTCGCAAAGAAAGCCGGACACTGTTGCTTTAGCTCAGTTTCCTAACCATTGTGTCATTGTCATACAATTTCACGTGTGCATGTACAATTATTACTTAAGTTGATACTCTTAATAAGCAAGAGGTTGTAACACCAGCTTTTCTTGCTAAATTAGCTATACCAAGTTTTCCGATAATATAATATGCAAAGGATGCATTCGAGACATCATTCAACAGAATTTGTTGTTGGCTCATTCTTTTCAAATACTTTCACATTTTACCCAATTCGTTTAGTCGGAATTTATATTTTATGCAATATTCCACTCTTTTATGGTATGTGAGTGCAAGTGTGTGCGTGAGTGTGAAAGAGAAAAAGAGATATGTGTGTATTATTACAAAAATGGATTAACGTAAATATCCTCGCTCTTAAACCACAATTCAGTCGTATTACTCAGCATTTCTTCTTTGTACATTGTATGCACTGATGCACAATGATGAGGTCATCATTCTTAATGAATTTCGTTTACTTTATACTCCTGATTCAATAATTGAGTTGGGAGAGGTTCTTACTTAATTATTGCAAGTATCATAACACATGACAAACCTTTCAACCCCCTATTTAAAAGATCTATTCCAGCCTTCATCACAAAGGCCTGGCAGTGACTGTAATATATTAGGACCCAAAATCATTTTTCTAATTCGACAATTTTGATCTTAGCTTTTATTGATAAAAGTCAGACTGTTACGGCGGAGGATTCTGTGTATCTTTTCCACGTTTATCGGATCTGTAATTGTAGCTACAGTGTTTCCAATGAATAGGATTAGTTTAAAAATACATTTAAATCCGTGTTCTCAGAAAGAGGAAAAGTGTGCTTTGAATCAATGTTTGCATGTAAGTCGATGTTACTTTCCAAAAGTTTAATGTAAATAAAAACCTATCTTTAAAATTTACCACCTGAAGGGAAGAATTCTAATTTTCCTCTACACAACTTAAGTGGAGTTTGAGGACCTAACATTCTCAGGAATGTGTCTATTATAAATGCCGTTGAATCTCCATTGAGAGTTTTCACTTATGAAACTTAAACATTAAAAGCCTTTCTGTAATGGTTAAACTAATAATAACAACAACAACAATAACAATAATGATAATAATCCCTGCAATGAGCATTTGCTGTCATTTTCTATTCCTCTTTTCCCCGTCACTACATCCATATACCTCAGATCATTCCTTTTCCAAATGAAGCATAAATAGCAATTTGTCTTTCATAGGATATTTGAAGACAAATTTCCAATACCATATTAATCGGGTACATGGAAAATAATCTTTCAGCTAGAGTTTAAGTTCGTTGTGCTTCTGTAAGGTATACCTAGTATTGGAGATTATATATATATATATATATATATATATATATATATATATATATATATATATATATATATATATATATATATATATATATATATATATATATATATATATATATATATATATATATAAAACTATTAGATCTTTAAGTTTCAATATATGTTAATAGTAGTATAGTGGGACGATATAGCATCAATGGGAAAATACATTACGGGACCCTAATATGGTTGTGTTGTTGTTGTTGTGATTTGGATTTTTAACGTAGCTTTAACAATTTTTCAGACATATCCCTACGATGTCTGCAATGTGACAGTTTATAGTGAGGTCTAGCACTGGGGCATCATGCTGCAGACATGTAGCATGATGTCCCGCCCAGTCACATTATCCTGACACCAGGCCGACCAGTCCTAACACTAACCTCTTAATGCTGAGCCCCTAATATGGAATATAGCGACAAGATTTATAGCGTCAAAAGCACACCCTGGGACGATATAGCGTCAATGGGAATTTTAACATGGGTGGGACTATAGACGGACAAGATTTATAGCGTCACGTAGACCGTAATGTTAAAGTTAGGAGGTTGTACCCTGTCGTCAATGGGAATTTAACATGGGAATTTTAACATGGGTGGGACTATAGACGGACAAGATTTATAGCGTCATGTAGACCTCTATGTTAAAGATAGGGGGTTGTACCCTGGCAACAATGGGAATTTAACATGGGAATTTTAACACGGGTGGGACTATAGACGGACAAAATTTATACACGTAGACTTCTATGTTAAATTTGGTCGTTTTCACTATAGCCTCAAGACTGATAGCCTCACGGGACCCTACTTTGTACCCTACGGACAAGGGGAATTTAACATGGAGAAATATTGGGCCTGTCTAGCGACAAACAAATATTGGGCATGTCTAGCGACAATAAATTGTGGGCCTGTATAGCGACAAGAGGAATGGAACAGGTAGGGTCTATTTTTAGGGGCAATTTTTTGTAAATTCCTGTCTAAAAACCCTTGTATGTATTTATAGCTACAACCTGTGGAAAACCCAAGTCTATATTTATAGCCTCAAAATTTCTAGCTTCACTGACGTCACTGAACTGGCTGACCTGAATATGCAATACTGTAGGTAGGTGAAATGAATTTGATATGGATAAAGGGAGTTTTATAGGGACAAAGATCAATACACACACAAAAGAAAGGGAGAAAGAAACAAATCACAATATCTCCTATCTACACCAACGATCCCGAATGCATAAAACACATACACATATACTATCCACACAAACGAATGAGAATGCATAAAACATACATATATACTATCCACACAAACGAATGAGAATGCATAAAAGACACACATTATACTATCCACACAAACGTACGCGAACGCACACAAACACACCTTAAACTATCCACACAGAAAGGAAGAAAAGAAAAAACAAACCATACTTACTATCCATACAAACGTACGGGAACGCATAAAACACACCATACTTACTATCCACACCAACGAATGAGAATGCATAAAACATACACATATATACTATCCACACAAACGAATGAGAATGCATAAAACAGACACATATACTATCCACACAAACGAAAGAGAATGCATAAAACATACACATAGACTATCTACACAAACGAATGAGAATGCATGAAACATACACAATTATACTACCCACACCAACGAATGAGAATGAATATAACATACACATATACTATCCACCACAAACAATTGAGAATGCATAAAACATACACATATACTATTCGCACAAACGAAAGCGAATGCGAAGAACACACACATTATACTATCCACACAAACGTACGCGAACGCACACAAACACACTTTACACTATCCACACAGAAAGGAACAAAGGAAAAACACACCATACTTACTATCCACACAAACGAATGAGAATGCATGAAACATACACATATATACTATCCACACAAACGAACGCATAAAACATACACATAGACTATCTACACAAACCAATGAGAATGCATAAAACATACACATAGACTATCCACAAAAACGAATGAGAATGCATAAAACATACCCATATATACTATCCACACAAACGAATGAGAATGCATGAAACATACACATATACTATCCACACAAAAAATTGAGAATGCATAAAACATTCACATATACTATCCACACCAACGAATGAGAACCCATAAAACATACACATATACTATCCACACAAACGAATGAGAATGCATAAAACACAAACATATATACTATCCACACAAACGAATGAGAATGCATAAAACATACACACAAATACTATCCACACAAACGAAAGAGAACGCATAAAACATACACACAAATACTATCCACACAAACGAAAGAGAACGCAAACACACACACACATACGTACGCACACACGCACACTGGTGTTACTGCATTGGGTGACAGTAAGTCTGGAGACTAGTGTTTTGAGAGATGGGCAGACAGAATTAGCATTACAGAAAGAAAGAATGGTAAAGAAAAAACAGAAAAGAAGCACACCATTTTTGGTTCTGTTATTTTTCGCGGTATCATAGGACAAAGATAATGAAGACAACCATACAGTCTATGTGAAAAATGTTTATTGTTTTCATTCATTTTATCAATATCATAAAAAGGTAGTGTGATATTTAGTGTCGACTGACTGCTTAACATTTGCTGTATATTCCAAATTTAAGAGATGTCGTGTGTTTCGCAGTACACGCTATCAACAATTTTGCAAAGTTTTCTCAAATCTAAGGGAGGAAAAAAATAATAATAAAGCACCACCAAAACGTGCCTTGTTCTATCGACAGTCTAAACTGAGAGAAAATAGGTCAAACATTGTTACATTTTTCTGAGCGCATGGTTTAGTTTTAGAATTCAGAGTTAACCATAGGCGGGGTTATACATTGCAATGTCACTTGCGTCTTTCTTGAAAAAGTCGTGCGTTTGTTTCCTTTCTGAAAAACGGTAAATCTAATGCTAGAAAAAATTTCCGTGACACATTGCAGTGCCAATCTAAGGATAAAGCTAAGATACCTGAATTTTACAAGCTCGTCAACTCAAGACGCATAAAACACACCATATTTACTATCCACACCAACGAGCGCGAAAGCATAAAACACACACACTATGCTATCTACAACTACGAACGCGAATGCATAAAACGTACACACTACCATACTATCCTCACCAACGATTGAGAATGCATAAAACACACCTCATTTACCATCCACACAAACGAAAGAGAATGCATGAAACATACACACTATACTATCCTCACAAACGGATGCGAACGCAAACGCAAACATACATACACACACACACATCAGTAAAGAAGTGAGTGTTTATAGTCACACTACTTCACATTCACGCAAATTGGTAAATTGAATAGTCTCTCTTTTCTAGAGATCTGGTTAGCTCTGAGAAGGGCTGTTTTTTAAGAACTCCAAATGCACCTGGTTAATGATGACATCTCCCAGGGCGGGCACCACACACGCATCGCCGGCTCCAGCCATTCTCCCAATTAATTCGTATGGTTCCAAGCGCAGACGGGGCTTGAGTGGCCTCATCATCCAAGTTTTCACTTTGAGGGATAGTGAAGACTTGTTCCCTCTGTTTTCTCCTATGCCATACCCGGGCATGATGAGGTCTCTGTGGCTCCCACTCTTGCCGCTGTCTCTCCAATTCCTCTAATGCTTCCTGCTCCCAGTTTTCTGTCTGGAGGACAGCGGCTCTTGGTAGAGGTTGTGGCTGATGCTGTTGTTGTTGTTGTTGTTGTGGCTGTGGCTGTGGTTGAGGAGACGGTACTGGTTGTGCAGGTGTACTTATCATTGGCTTCACCTCACACACAGGTCTCATGATGAGGTGAGGCAGGATCCCTCTTTTCTTTTCTTTTTCCTCTTCTTTCTTCTGTTTTTCCTCCTCTTCTTTCAACGTTGCTTCTTATGCAATGCCCTCCATAGCCGGCTCATCGTGGAGCCGCTTGGAATACTCCAGGTGCATTTGAAGTTCAAGCAATTTAGCAATTCTGCTGCTCATCTTCAGTGTTGATACGTCAACGACGGGTAGCCAAACCAGTAACCAGTAAACGGATTATAGTCGCGTATTGCTCGATGGCTTCTGCGACTGCTTGCGATCCTAGGCTGAACCGCTGTCCCTTTAAGAGGGCACTTGGCCCCGGTCTGGGCCTTTTGACCTTTAGTACCCGTCCGGACGCACTCCATCACCCCCAACTGACAGACCCAGCAACCAAATCCCCCGCCCGGGTCCCAGCCCCGCCCCACCACAACCACCCCAGAAACAGCCCACCCACCCCACCCCTATACTAGACCCCAACCACAACTAACCGAGGCAGACCCCAAGACAGGCAACAACCAAACCCCATCCCCACCCCCAGTGGGCGGTGATTCAAGTCCCATACGGACCAAACCAATAAAGAAAGCCACCAGAAAAGGAGCCCCCAACTGCCCCCAGGCGAAGACTCCAGAGCCAGTTCCAGTCCATGTCCCAGCTTGCTTCCTTGATGTTGATGGTCCTCTCCGAAGGCCCCAAGTCACCCAAAAAAGCCTTGATACCCCTAAATCAGTTTAATCAAATTGAACCCAGTTGTGACTATGGATATCCCTATACCAGAAGTGTGTGAGCCACCAATGCAATTGATCCAATAGTTGGGAGTTATGAATTTTGAATAAATATTAAGTTAGAATTTTGTGTACTGAGTGTACTTGAGAAATCTAAAATGTACCAATCTGCTGGATGTATGCCATCCTATGTAACATTAGCACCGCTTAGTAATTATAGTTGTATTGTTTTGAGCGCACGGCCAAAGGATCATGATAGGTTGTTTTTGATCTTCTAATGTAAAATGAAGACCTTGGTTATTCCCTCTCTGTCCTAAAGAGGGTTTTGATGCTTGTCCGGAATTTTGGGACAGCAGGTGGGGTGTGTCTTGTACTGTCCCTTACGATATTTCGATCAACACCCATATGCCGGGGTCATGGTAGAAAATCTTAGCTCAGCACTGGCTTGCCAAGTTCAGGAGTCCACCCAGGTATTGCTACTATATTTTCCTAGCACCTGTTTGATGTTCCCAGCGTAGGTGCTTGTGTGTGTGAGGGGAGGGTGTTTGTGGGGCAGCAGGTAGAGCTTCCTGGACTGCCCCTTGCTTTGATGCTTGTCGGTAGAGGGGAGGGGGTTTGTGGGGCAGCAGGTAGAGCTTCCTGGACTGCCCCTTGCTTTGATGCTTGTCGGTAGAGGGGAGGGGGTTTGTGGGGCAGCAGGTAGAGCATCCTGGTCTGCCCCTTGCTTTGATGCTTGTCGGCAAATTTGAGAGTTATGGGGCAGCAGGTAGAGCTTCCTGGACTGTCCCTTGCTTGATGCTTGTCCAAAAAAAAAAAAAGAAGGGGGAGAGAGGTTTGTGGGACAGCAGGTAGAGCTTCCTGGACTACCCCTTGCTTTGATGCTTGTCGGCAAATTTGAAAGTTGTGGGGCAGCAGGTAGAGCTTCCTAGACTGCACCTTATTTGCTTGTCTGGCAAATTTGATTGAATAGTTATATCTTTTCTTTATTGGCAAATTAAAAATTTGTTTGGCATATTTGATGGTTTCATCTTTTCCCTGATGACAGTTGGAAAGTTATTCTTAAACTTTCCTCTGTTTATCTTCAGTCTCCCTTTTCTGTTCATGGCCGTTTGAGTTTTCTTCTGTATTGAGTCTTCTTTATTATCTTCTTCTGTTCTCTTTCCTCTTCTGTTCATGGCTGTTTGAGTTTTCTTTTGTATTGAGTTTTCTTTATGATCTTCTTCTGTTCTCCTCTTCCTGAAGGAAGGTGTCTTTATTTCCTGGTAATGTGTTTCCTTTTGTTGAAGAAGTCTGTTTGTCATGTCTGTCTTTTTTTTTCTTTTTTTTAAAATCAATTAATGCAAGAAATTAAATAACTAGATTATAGGTTAAATTAATTTCAATTAATCTTGATAATTAAATTAGATTAAATTAGATCAGTTCAATTTAATTAAGTTAAATAAGAGGAAGTAGCTTTAATTAATGAAAGTAATTTTTTTTTTTTTTTTTTTTTTTTTTTTTTTTTTTTTTTTTATAAATTAATATAATGAAATATCTTTCATTATGTATAGTGGAGTATGATTTTAATGTTATAAACTTAGCGTGGGTAAAATTGCTATGTGAGCAGGTTCATTTTGATTGGTTGTCATTTTGTTTATGTTTCAATCCTTTGGCCTCTATCCATTGTGTTAAATTGCAACTAAAGGAGAAGCGCGCCTCAATTTCAACCAATCGTCGTCGTCCTCACAAAACTTCCCATACTAATCAAGGGTCTCCGAACTGTAACACGCTGCCATAAGCGACGCGGCATCACTTATGGATTATTGACACTATGAGATAACAATAATGAATTTATTCTGAAATAAAGTGGGTAACAGTCCCAAGTTTATTAATCATGTAGAAGATAATTCTTACACTCGTCTCAACATTATATAATAGTTTTAATACTTAGAACTAGCATATTTATTTAGAAATTGAGTGTGGTTGATATTGTTATTGTTATGATTTAGCAGACGACAGTGTCAACAAGGAACGCGCGCCTAGAATAAAGATAATGGCACATCCTGAATTGTATTTCATCATCCTAAGCATATTTCTTACTATTTTCTTAATATTATATATTAATTTAATTCTTTTAATATAGTGGAGTGTAAACTTTTAAGTTTATGAGCTTAGCGTATGCTAGACTGCTATGTAGTCAGGTTCGTTTTGATTGGTTGTCATTTTGTTTATATTTCAATCCTTTTATTTCAATCCGTTGTGTTGGATTGTAAGTACAGGAAAAGCGCGCCAAAATTTCAACCAATCCACGTCGTCCACAGAAAACTTCCTATACTAATCCAGTGGCTCTGATCTGTAACACGGTTCTATAAGTGACGCGGCATCACTTATGAATTTTAACACTAGGAGATAACAGTAATCAATTTATTCTTAAATTAAAGTATTTAACTAACCCAAATTTAGTATTCATGTGAGACATATTTCTTACAATCATGTAAACATTGTATATTAATCTAATTCCTTGAAACTAGCATTTTTATGTATTACTTGAGTGTAATTATTATTGTTATGATTAAGCAGACGACTGTGACAACAAGGAACGCGCTGCTAGAAATTTACCAAAAATAAAGATATTGCCAGTTCCCAACTTTAATTTATCATCCTAACATCTTCTTACATTCATGTTAACAGTATATATTAATTTACTCCTTTAAAACTAACGTGTTTAAGTAGAACTTTGGTGCCAATATTATTGTTATTGTTATGATTAAGCAGACGACAGTTTCAACAAGGAACGCGCGCCTAGAAATTTACTAGAAATAGAGATTGGCATATCATAAATTTAATTTGTCATCCTAAATATATTTCATAGCATCATCTTAACAGATTGTACAAGTTGTATCCTTATAATAAATGTTATATTTTATTCATAATTATAGTATTATTGTTATTGTTATGATTATTGGCACGTTTAACTTAGAACTTTCTACCCTCTTCAAACCATAAATATTAATACACTTACTCCAAACAAAAAACAGCAGTTTATATTTCCCGCAGTTAGTAACTCTGTTTAAGGGCAGTCGACTACATCGAAAGATATGTCCATAGCTCTACCGTCTGTAGCAGACGACAATGTCAATACCTACTAAATGTAATATCATATAAACTATATTGAATTAGAAAGGTTATGACGTTAAGAAGTAGGTGTTCAAATGAATAAATAATTAAATAATAAAGATTTATATGTTAAAATATTCCTTAGCCTGTGCAAAGAATATAATATATATAGTCCGTTCGGTTATGTCCATTATTCTGATTCCCTGTTTCCATGAATCTCAATTATAGGAATAACTGATTATAAATCCAGTGTATGTATCCAATTTATCGTTGTTATACACTCTTTGATCTTTCCTGAAGTCCTCTTCCTATTTGTTGGGTCTGACATGCGGCATGCCACGTGTGTGTGGGAGCAACAAGAAACACGTCTTTTTAGACTGACTGACTGACTGGATTATAGTCGCATATGCACAATGTGCTTCGCGACTGGTTATAGCCCTAGGCTGGGCCCTCGGAGGTGTGGGTATGGTGCCACCACTGCCTGTCAGAGCCCTAGGCTGGGCCCTTCGAGGTGTGAGTATTGTGCCCTCACGTCCTCCTGGGGGTTGAGTATGGTGCCATCATAGCCCCCTAGTTTGTTTTCAGATCGTATACCCAGCAAGCCGCCATGTCCGTAACGAGGCAAAGGCGGAAAGAGACCCGGAAGGGAGGCAACGCAGAAACGGCCCGAAAGCCCCAGGGACAGCCACACAGGGCACACCAAGACCCGCAACCACGCGCCCCGACCTAACGGCGAGGTCGGGTTTAATGTCACATCTAGTCCAGTTATGCTAATGGACTTCCTTATACCAATGTTGTGTGAGCCACTCATTCAATTGGTAAAGCAATCATTGAGTTTTAATTTTGGTGGATTGGGTATCATTGTTGAATTTGAATTTTGCGTACATAGTGTACTTATCCGTTTTCCGAAAGTTTGTACCAATCTGGGGAAGGTTTGCCCTTCCATTTTTTATTATCTTAATTTGGTGACTATGTAGGTTTTGTTTTTGACGACGAGGCGGAATCGTAAGGATTACGTTTGTTTTGGTAGCGGGCCCTCATGAACCAAATTGAAGACCCTTGGTTTTGTTTTTCTTTAACTGAAGTCCATATGAGCTGGGTACTGCAATATCTCCTTCTTGCGAGGAGTAATTGCAACTCGATATGGATGCGCTGTGCTTGTCCGATAGGGTTTTGTGGGGCAGCAGGTAGAGCTTCCTGGACTGCCCCTTGCCTTTGAGTTTGTCCGTACCAGGGCACGCTATGCTTGTCCGGTGGGGTTGGGGATTTGTGTGGCAGCAGGAAGGCCTACCTGGACTGCCACTTGCCTTTGTTATTGTCCGCTCGCTTGTCCGGGTTCCGCTATGCTTGTCCGGTAAGCTTGTCCGGGTATGCCATGCTTGTCCGGTGGGGTAGGTTGGGGTTTTGTGGGGCAGCAGGGAGTGCGACCTGGACTGCCCCTTGCTTTGATGGTTGTCTGGCATTTTGAGTTATGTAGTTATAATCTTTTCAGATTGGCAAGTTAGTTATAATCTTTTCAGATAGGCAAGTTATCAATCTTTTCAGATTGGTAGATGTTGACGTCTTCTGAAGTGGTTAACTGCGATTGAGTGAAAATGTGCATCTTTTCTCTGCACATTTATCCTTTTCTGTTCTCGATTGCTGGTAGTCTCCAATGGTGTAGAGCGGGTGATCCTTTGGTCCGTTCTGGCAAGTTGTTGATCTTTTCTGCAGTTGTTCTGCGTAGTAGTGTCCGTCTGTATTAGTAATATGTCTTTTTTTTTTTTTAATTTGTGGGTCTTTATTTTGTTGGTTTTCATTTTTCTCTTTATTATTTAATTATTTCATAAGTGGAATGGGGTGTTTAAGTATAAGGGATTGAGTTATTATATTATTTTGACTTAGTTCTAAGTTGGGTTCTGCATTGTGATTGACCGTATATATCCTCTAACCTTATGTTTAAAAGCCGCTTCTATAAGGTTGTTTTTGTACGTCCTTAGCGCTGTTCTACGACAAGTACTTTTAGTGTGGGAAACTAGAGATTCCATGCCGTACAGTTCAATATGCTTGTATTCAGGTAGCGGTTTAGTGACTAGTCTTGTTATCAGTGATAAGATGACTCATTGATGGGTGTATACAATTGACTTGCGGGGTTCGTCCTGTTACTGTGCTGTATACTGTTACAATCCTATTGGGGTGAACTAAAGGGCATGTTACTATTAATGAAAGTGGTACCTAGATTAAATATTGAAAAGGTTGTTCGGAAATAGCTTAATTTGATGTTTTGAGAAAAATTGAAGTGAATTAAACGAATTAATAAAGAAAAGATTTGTGAATTGCAATTGAGTTTTAAGTATGTTAAATTTGTAGCATGAATGTGGTGTGTGTTAATAATAAATGAAATTCTTAATTTTAGACTAAAAGCAAGTGCAGTTTTATTGACTAAACGAGATTTGGAAGTAGATTTAAGTTTTATATTAGTTTTAGTTTAGCATAAGTATTAATGTTTTAATTATAAAGGATTTTTCCCTTACGGGAGAGTATTGAGTAGATGGTGAGATAACAAATGTGACGACTGACTGACTGGATTATAGTCGCATATGCACAATGTGCTTCGCGACTGGTTATAGCCCTAGGCTGGGCCCTCGGAGGTGTGGGTATGGTGCCACCACTGCCTGTCAGAGCCCTAGGCTGGGCCCTTCGAGGTGTGAGTATTGAGCCCTCACGTCCTCCTGGGGGCTATGAGTATGGTGCCATCATAGCCCCCTAGTTTGTTTTCAGTTCGTATATCCAGCAAACCGACATGTCCGTAACGAGGCAAAGGCAGAAAGAGACCCGGAAGGGAGGCAGCGCAGAAACGGCCCGAAAGCCCCAGGGACAGCCACACAAGGCACACCAAGACCCGCAACCATGCGCCCCGACCTAACGGCGAGGTCGGGTTTAATGTCACATCTAGTCCAGTTATGCTAATGGACTTCCTTATACCAATGTTGTGTGAGCCACTCATTCAATTGGTAAAGCAATCGTTGAGTTTTAATTTTGGTGGATTGGGTATTATTGTTGAATTTGAATTTTGCGTACATAGTGTACTTATCCGTTTTCCGAAAGTTTGTACCAATCTGGGGAAGGTTTGCCCTTCCATTTTTATTATCTTAATTTGGTGACTATGCAGGTTTTGTTTTTGACGACGAGGCGGAATCGTAAGGATCACGTTTGTTTTGGTAGCGGCCTTCATGAACCAAATTGAAGACCCTTGGTTTTGTTTTTAACTTTAATTGAGGTCCATATGAGCTGGGTACTGCAATATCTCCTTCTTGCGAGGAGTAATTGCAACTCGATATGGATGCGCTGTGTTTGTCCGATAGGGTTTTGTGGGGCAGCAGGTAGAGCTCCCTGGACTGCCCCTTGCCTTTGAGTTTGTCCGTACCAGGGCACGCTATGCTTGTCCGGTGGGGTTGGGGATTTGTGTGGCAGCAGGAAGGCCTACCTGGACCGCCACTTGCCTTTGTTATTGTCCGCTCGCTTGTCCGGGTTCGCTATGCTTGTCCGAAAACGAAAAGCTTGTCCGGGTGACCCATGCTTGTCCGGTGGGGTAAGTTGGGGTTTTGTGGGGCAGCAGGTAGTGCGACCTGGACTGCCCCTTGCTTTGATGGTTGTCTGGCAATTTGAGTTAAGTAGTTATAATCTTTTCAGATTGGCAAGTTAGTTATAATCTTTTCGTATAGGCAAGTTATCAATCTTTTCAGATTGGCAGATGTTGACATCTTCTGTAGTGGTTAGCTGCGATCGAGTGAAAATGTGCATCTTTTCTCTGCACATTTATCCTTTTCTGTTCTCGATTGCTGGTAGTCTCCAATGGTGTAGAGGATTGATCCTTTGGTCCGTTCTGGCAAGTTGTTGATCTGTTCTGCAGTTGTTTTGTGTAGTAGTGTCCGTCTGTATTAGTAATGTTTTTTGTTTTTTTTTTTTTTTTTTTTCTAAGTTCTAAGTTGGGTTCTGCATTGTGATTGACCGTATATATCCTCTAACCTTATGTTTAAAAGCCGCTTCTAGAAGGTTGTTTTTGTACGTCCTTAGCGCTGTTCTACGACAAGTACTTTTAGTGTGGGAAACTAGAGATTCCATGCCGTACAGTTCAAAATGCTTGTATTCAGGTAGCGGTTTAGTGCAAAGGCGGAAAGAGACCCGGAAGGGAGGCAGCGCAGAAACGGCCCGAAAGCCCAAGGGGACAGCCACCCAAGGCACACCCAAAACCCACCACCCGGCGCCCCGGTCCAACGGCGGGACCGGTTTTAGTGTCAAATGTGGTCCAGTTGTGCTAGTGGACTGTCCTATGCCAGTATTGTGTGAGTCACCTGTGCAATTTATCAAGCTTTGTTGGGTTGTGAATTTGGTGTGTTAGATATAGTTGGAGTTTGAATTTTGTGTACTTAGTGTACGTGTCCGTTTTTCGAAATTCTCTACCAATCTGGATGGAGGTGTGCCCTCCTAATAATTATCCGTAATTGGAGATTTATTTATTTTTATTTTTTTTTTGGCGGGGGATCGAAAAGATCAAGGTTGTTTTTTTGTCGGGTCTTCCTGAGCCAATGTGAAGACCCTTGGTTGTCCATGTCGAGCTGTGCACTGCAATACCTCCTTCTTGCGAGGATTAATTGCTGCTCGATATGGTTTCGCTGTGCTTGTCCGGTAGGGTTTTGTGGAGCAGCAGGTGGGGCTTCCTGGACTGCCCTTTGCCTTTGAGTTTGTCCGTACCAGGGTATGCTATGCTTGTCCGGTGGGGCTGGGGGTTTGTGTGGCAGCAGGTAGGCCTACCTGGACTGCCACTTGCCTTTGTCATTATCCGTACGCTTGTCCGGGGTATGCTACGCTTGTCCGGTATGCTTGTCCGGGGGAATGCTATGCTTGTCCGGTTGGGAAGGTTGGGGTTTTGTGGGGCAGCAGGTAGTGCGACCTGGACTGCCCCTTGCTTTGATGGTTGTCTGGCAATTTGAGTTAAGTAGTTATAATCTTTTCAGATTGGCAAAAATGTTGACGTCTTCTGTAGTGGTGAGCTGCGATTGAGTGAAAATGTACATCTTTTCTCTGCACATTTTCCCTTTACTGTTCTCGATTGATGGTAGTCTCCAATGGTGTAGAGCGGGTGATCCTTTGTTGCGTTCTGGCGAGTTGTTGATCTTTTCTGCAGTTGTTCTGTGTAGTAATGTCCGTCTGTATTAGTAATTTTTTTTTTTTTTTTTTTT
>JAECUM010013989.1:0-38202 GCA_016617855.1 Megalonaias nervosa | reverse complement strand
CTGTGGACTTGACTTAGAGAGCACTAAGACTGACTTTAACTACGAATATGAAAGGATCGCTTTACATCCCCATTTTAAAATTTCATGGAGAGCATGCTTTCCGCCCGTTACAAGGCAAGTGACATTTTAATAGTTCTAAGCTTAATAAGGTTTTCCTTTTTTAAAACCTTGTCGCATCTTTATTTCTTTCCATTACTGATTAAGTTATAAAGTGATATCCCGAAAATTAGAAACTTATAAAGAAATTTCAAAAAGCGTTAGTCTAGAGTGCTATATCTTTGTACAGTTGCCACTATTTGTGGCATTTGTTTATTATATAATAATTTTAATGTCGAAAATCACAGATTCGGAACATCTTCACAGGTTCGGAACATCTTCACATACGATTAACATTTTCACCAATTCGGGTCATGGTTGAGACTTTTGTTAGTAATGCTTATTTAATAATAATAATGAGCGATCCTACGCTAACCATGGAATCTCGCACAGCTAAACTAGGTCGACAGCGACTAGAGGCAATTAAGAAATATGCTATTTATTTAACATATGCATACAGGTCAGTGCTTGATTTAGGTGTTTGTGCCTTATCGAATTTGATAGCGGAAGGCCATCGGATAACGAAGGCTATATAACAAATCTATTTAGTACGTGAATTCTGTGTTATTTATTTCAATATACCCATATGACAATTTTCAGACATAAAATAATAATAATAATAATAATAATAATAATAATAATAATAATAATAATGTAGATTTAGTACAGCGCGTAGTCTTTAGAAGCTCTAAGTGCTTCACAATATTATATAAGACGTAAAACCACATACAACGACAAGATTACAAACAAACAATAAACAAGCACTATGAAATTACAAAACAAAAACATGCTGACAATCATTAAAGAAGTAAACATTGTTAAGTCCTTAAGTCTATTCCTGTAGTCGTGTCGTGTTACTCGTGTCGTGTTACAAGTGTGGTGAAACACGTGTAATAACACTTCCCAACTTCACCAATGACATCATAATGGTATGCAAAGGAAAGGCGTAATGACCGAAGCATCCTAATATACTTCAAGGTCATCTGACTACTTTGTTCTGCGGTTTGGTAAAATACAATCAGCATTTGTTTTGTTCACTCGAATATAAGAATCCCGTGTTCTTCAGCTATTAAACAAAATGCGATACAAACACTCAGATCAAGTATATGTATTGATGGTAAGTTTATTATATACTCGAGAACTTATTTCGCAATAAAAAGACAACTTTGTATGTTGTTATTGCTCTACTTTTACTTTGAGTCCATCCGTCCACTCATATTGTACATTAGCAGCAGAGAGGGTGAACAGACCACTTTTTAGAGAAGTCCATTTATGAAAATAAACCTTCCTACGAAGATACACAAGCGTCAATAACTCTAAACCGAAGAGAGGGTGAACAGACCACTTTTAGGAGAAGTCCATTTGTAAAATTAACCCCTCCTACGAAAATGACACACAAGCGTTAATAACACTAAACCGAGGCCTCTAACCGGGTTATTTTTTCTTTTGACGCTGGTGTGTCAAATTTGTTTACACCACCCACCACCCGGACATTCACTGTTGCTCGTCACCCTCTCTGCTGTTGTAGAGTAGCGGTCAGGTGGCGTAATTAAATCATTATTATATCAATAATAATGAGCGATCCTACGCTAACCATGGAATCTCGCACAGCTAAACTAGCTCGAAAGCGACTAGAGGCAATTAAGAAATATGTCCCCGTCCGTGATTCTGTCAAGCAACAACTACAGGCGCGTCAGGAGTCTCAGGTGGAATTTACAGAAGGTGCAGAACAGTTATTTAAACCAACTGTCGAACCAACCAAGAAATTTGTTACAGCAACTGAGGCAGCACAAAAAATTCTTGAGACATTGCCTGTTGATATTGTTGGCCGTCTTCAAGCAACTCGACCACCACCCCAGCAACCTCCTCAACCACAACCTGAAGATGAGCCACAACCTCTGCCAAAAGTTAGAACTGACATTATAAATAAATTTACGCCGGAAGGAATTGCCGTTCTCAGGAACCCAGACCAATTAATTAATATTGCCGAGTATGGATATCGTAATAGAGATAGGTATATAAAACCCGAACATGTTAAAACTCTGAAATATGCCGACTGGGTTAAGGATATATATCGCGTCGCTACTGATACTCCGCAGATCAGATCTGAGGAAGATGTTAATAAGTTTAACATTTTTAACCAGGCAGCGGATCAATATATTGAACAAGTTAACAAGAAAGAAAACGAAAAGAAGAAGAAATGAAGTTGCAAATTGAAAAAAAAAAACTAAAGAGGAAAGAAAACGAAAAGAAGAATAAATGAAGTTGCAACTTGAAAAAGCTAAACAAGAAAAGATATCAGCTTTAACAACAAGTAAGAAAAAAGCAGACGAAACAACTGGAAGTGGTCTGTCCAACGCTAGCGATTGGGTCACTCGAGGAAGTGGTCTTGATAAACTTTGTCCCAATAACGTCCTTGCCGATGTTCATAGACTACAAATTCTAATTGGTGGAAGACGAGCCGGTAATAATTCCCCAGAAATCATTAATGAAGCAGCTGATATTTGTCAGAGATCATTCAGAGGCGGTATCATGGACATTAATCGATTCCTTATTGATGAAATCGTTGATGATTACAGCAGTGATTGATACAATTAGATCAGTGACAAGAAATTAGTATGATCATACATAATGCACAACTTAGACCTGTAATGGTCAGGGTGATTAATTCACGATCACCAATATATAAAGCAATCTATGGAGATGCATCGGTGATGTTGTTCAGGGTCTATTCAGAAGGATAGCTCCAAAAGCAATACCGATTGCAAAGCAACTGGGAATGAAAGCTATTGACGTTGTTTGTGATAAAGGTATTGATGCTGTTGGTGATGTTGCTAGCAAAGCATTCTCAGCACTCAAGGATAGACTAGCACGGTTAATACGACGAAAACCTCAGCCAGTAAAATTGCCTAGCACTGAAGGTATGACAGCAGGTGTCTATAAAAATAATAAATCAAGATTGCAAATCAACAACTATCAGAGTTGGCTGGTGTACCCCTGTCACTAGTAGGATCAGAAAAAGAAAAAAATATAACTTGTAGTCTAATAGCAGGAAGTGGTCTTTGTGTTAGACGATAGCAAATATAACAGTGTTCAAGCGTATATCTGATCCCGCATTTGACTTGGATGCGCCAGTCCTCAAAGATGGATCGGTACGTGATTATCAATATTATTCGTATGGTGCACGAGAGCCAAATCAGCATGGAAGAATTGAGCTGCAAGTTCAGGATACAAGCAGATATTTCTTACTCGCTGAAGCATTTACTGAAGTAGAAGGTGAAATTCTAAAAACAGATGATACTGAATATGGAGCTGATGTTAGAGTTGGTTTTGTTAATAATGGCATCATGGCGTTGTTCAACAGTGCCACGTAATATTGACGGAAAAAACATTGAATCATGCCTGGAAGACGTCGACGTTGCCACGACGATATTGGGTCTAGCAAGATATTTCGATGATTATTCACGATCCGCTGGTCCATCTATGATGTTTGTGAAGGATACTACTGACCACCCTGACAACAGACAGTATGATATAAGACGACCAAGAAACTTTGTTGACGCTTACATGCAGCCGGTGGTTCAAGGTGTTAATCCAGAATTCAACTTAGGATTCGCAGCACTTCGATCAATGCTGAAGGATGGAAGTAGAATATTTTCATGTGCATTTCCACTGTCACATATCTTTGGATTTTGCAGAAATGTCTGTAAAGTTATTTTTGGAGTCATGCATACAGTTGTACTTGTAAGAAAGGCTACCGACGATGATGCAATCTGGCGCAGTATCGGTGATGCAGGCAAAGTAATACTGACAAAACTTTCATTGTGGATGCCAACAATGATACCGTCATTGACCGAAGAACAACGGCTGCTCTCTTTTATGGACTCAGGTGGTGAATCAACATTATCATGGTTGACGATGACCAAAGATAGTGTTCAGAGTAGCAATAATGGTTTATTCACATGGCAGATAGCATCACAGCAAGGTGTCTCTGCACCGCGACATATATTCATTACATTCTAAGACACTGCTGAAGTAAACTACACAGCACAATGATATTTGACAAACTTGGTGTTACTGAAGTTTCACTGAGAATAAATGGGCATCAAGAACCAGCTGATGGCATAATACTGAACTTTGATAAACATGTTGCACGTGCATATCATCGTTTGACGACATTCATGGGAGGTGATCAAAATGTTGATTCTGGTCTACAAATATCACAACTAGATTTTACACTTTCGAGCTCTTGTGGCAAGAGGAGCTATTGCTAATTACAGAGCAATCGCTGTTATACTCTCAGACAAAACAATGCTGCTTGAAGGTATTAGTGGACAAATGAGAGTCATTGATGAAACCAGTGGAAAACATGTAACTGGATCGCTCGTGATCCATTGCACGATCAGTAATTAAATCATATCATCACGTTAATGTTACTCTGACTCCTGGTCAGATTGAAAAGCTACAATCAGCATTAAAAAAGAATTCTGGAATAAAAATATCGCTGAAATCAGCAGCGTTGCAAAGTCCAAATAAACTATCAGTGACAGAACGTCAACTCAAGCGAAGCCAAACGATCAAAGACCGGTGTTTGGCTTGATCTTTCTGCGGGTGCCATTAAAGACACAGCCAAGACGGGTGGTATATTTCCACTTCTTGTAGCTATACCAGCGTTGATAGCCGCCGAAGCCCAGCTGTTGCAAAAGCAGCTGCACTTGGTGCTGTTGGAACTGCCGCTGGGATGGCATTAAAGAAAGCAACAGGCCACGGGCTAAAGACTTCCGAAAAAAAGGGCAGGGTCTAAGACTGCCAGGATCCCCCCCCCCACTCATGGTACGGTCGAGGTCTGAGACTGCCCGGGACACTTCGCTAAACACAAAGCGTTTCGAGCTTCCCATGTCCAATTTTGATTTACTTGATGCTGTTAAGAAATTAAACATCGAAACCTTCAGAGGTGTTTTATGCGTGATCAATTACCAATACAACCAAACCGTGTTGAAGCCGGTATCATTAATCTCGATGGAAGTTCTGGTCCAGGCACTCACTGGCTTGCATATTGGGTTGATCCAAGTGAAGTTGTTTATTTTGATTCGTATGGACTGGCACCACCGAGGGAATTTTTACGATATAGTGGCTTAGCCGGTGACATACCAATCTGGTATTCAACATTACCAACACAGACATTAACAAATCCACCAATAGACCCCTCTTAATATTATCTCATGAATATTAATACCTGACTCAAAACGAGGCTAACTGAGCATAACTGCCTTAGCTGCTACAGCGTCTATAGTAATATAATGGCTACTTCCTACAGTGACAAGGATTTAGATTTAGTGCCGCCACTTACCTTTTCATTTGTTGAAGCTTATGTCAAGTTAAATAAGAAGTCATCTGGTGAAAAATCCATGAACAAGGGATTCATGTGTTTCAGTGACAGATACATCCAAGATCTAAAAGGTAGGTGTTGTTTTCCTTATCATCCACGCTATATTGAAAATAATTGTTTCACTGACACATTTGCTTTACACTCATTCTCTTTCCCTCTGTTAAAGCTATTAGCACTCCTCCCCTAAACAAAATGTGATGCGATGAGATATTTCCTACATCAGTTTATATCCTGACCAATCTGTCCAAGATTATATCTCTCCTTAGGGTATCATTTTCCACCAAAGATAATTACCAGTTTAATATAATCCAAGTAACTTGATAAGTTTCAGATCTCCAAGCAAAATCAAGCTAGAATATGTATGGCATTGATGACTTCAACATGTTGAACTGCTCTGTTTTGTGATACCCAATTTACCATAATAAATTGTAAAATAGTTCAAATCAAAGAGTTATAGGCAAAATGAGTGTAGAGTAGCTATTATTATTATTATTATTATTATTATTATTATTATTTCAGTGAGACCTGTTGATAAAGGATCTGAAGTGACGGGCAGGCGTTACAGATCTCAGAGGAAAAATGAAACACCAGATCAAATTAAAGTAATTTATTTTAATTTTTAAGCATGAAGGCTGTCTGATTATGCATGTTGTTTGAAGTATACAATTTACAAGCTTATATTTAACAGAAGAATAAACCTAAAATTGGACATTTCATAAAATTCCATTTTAATCATTGCAGGTCACATTTAAAGAAATATCGGAGGCTACATCAACATCTGCATTCTGCACTTGCCCAATAGGACTAGCAGGATCGTGTGGACATATTGTTGGTCTACTCTATCAGCTTGCCAAATACAAAATGCTGGGGCAAAGGGCATTGCCAGAAGATATAGCAAAAACATCCCAGCCTCAAACCTGGCATGTTCCAAGAGGGGAAAACCTTCACGGCAAAGCAGTGCAAAATATTGAAATTAGAGGATATGCTAATACAACGGACTTGGTCAGCAGTGATACGTCACCGCATGGGATAAAATCTATACTCTACAACCCTATTCGTGGGGATAATGTGGACTGGGAACACAATATGTACATCCTACAAAAGGCTGACAGTTCCATGTTAATCTTACTTGCGTTGCAATTACCTTCAGCCACATTGGCTCAGACAAAATTTGGTTTGGTACCTCGTGGCTCTGGCCTCGGCTACCAACAAAATCTAGAGAGTCACTGTATTATAAATATGTATGACGATACATCATTTCCAGACCTGCCCTACTCTAATTACATGATGAAACATCTTCAGATGGCATTAACAAATCCGCAAAGTATAAATTAGAAGGTTTAAAAATGACCATAGGTGAAATAAAGAAGTTTGAAGAGCAAACAAGGATCCAAAACCAGAGCTAATTATGGCACAGGATCAGAAGAAATAGAATTACTGCATCAAACGTTGGAGAGATTTACAGACGCCGCAAGGATCCCACCATCTTGGTGAGAAGGTTAAAATCAGTAAGAAATATTATAACTACAGCTATGCGCCAAGGGTTGGCAACAAAACCTGAAGCAGCAAAGGCCTATGCAATACACAAAGAAAACCAAATTAATCTCTATCCTTGCGGAGTGATTGTAAATTTCTGGTGTCTTTGGTTTGCTGCAAGTCCAGACAGAAAAGTATACAATCCCAAAAATATCCCACCATTTGGTTTATTAGAAATTAAGTGTCCTCAAGTAGGGAGTGTCCTAGAGGTCAAATATCTGGCTAAAGAACAAAATGGAGTTCTGAAACTGAAGAAACATCACAAGTACTATTACCAAATTTTGACACAGCTTGCAGGTACCGGATTGCAGTGGTGTGATCTTTTGATCTGGTGGCAAAATGATCAGCATTTAGAAACCATATATTTCAACCAAGCTGTCTGGCAGCAAGTAAAAGACAAAGTAGATTACTTTTATTTCATTTACTATCTGTAACAAGATCCTTTAAGATCCAACATTTGACCATGATTGCACAATGGGACCTCTAAAATTTGCAAGCAAACAGGCAACAGACCAAAGTTGATTTATTGAACCAGTTAGCGAAAGGGGAATAGGAGAATCAAATAAATGATTTTCTTTTATGCGTCTGTTCATACGTTCAATGTGAATCCTAAGTTTCGCAATTTGCTCTGTTTTTTTTTTCAATTTCGCCGATACTGAACTGCCTTTTACTGCTTAAAAAATCAGGTATATTCAGCGTAATACCCTTTTCAGCAAAACGTTTACGAAGAGTGAAACCTTTGTCTGCCATGACATCATCCCCTGGCTCTAGAAGATCAAGTAAACCAGATAATTTTGCAATTTCCACATCAGACATGCAACCAGCATAAAGTGAAGATATGAAAGTTATTGCTCCATGAGGTGCAATACCCAAAAGACATTTAAAGGGGTTGGTATTTTTGTAATTCGAAAATGACTGGGAGTTAGGCACAAGGGACGAAGGTTGTTGAGTTCTTATCTCGGTACAATCAATTATGACTCGGGTGGATGGATACAAAGCTCTGAAATTTTCTGGCATTAATTTTTGAACAACATTTCTTGGTAACCAAATAGAAATGGCACCAAGAACAAAATATAGAAAGTTAGCCCAAGTGACTATTTTACGGCTTACGGTTGCCAAAGAACAATTGAATCTAACACTGAGATCTTGCTGAAGAAAACCATCTTTTAAACGACAAAGAAACATGAACAATTCATCTATAAGGAGCATACTACGTTTTCTACCTGCCAGACTAACAGTTTCACTACTTTTGTAGCAGGCACTCTGCATGGTTTGAGCTGATGGCTGAATACAAGTAAAGAAAGCAGTAAAGGTGTCATAGGAGGAAAACCTGTATAGACTAATATATGAGAGTTGTCACTTGAAAGTCAAAACGTTCTATTTGCAACTGGTTTTTCAGTCTTTCGCAATCTTTCGATTTATGCCGAAGTTTCTCCTCTAACTCTTCTATCCTTTGCTGATGTAAGGATTGTTCTTGATCGTCATTATCGGATTTGGCTTCTGTGTCAGCAAACAGATCTGTCACAGTTACATCATTATCCATTCTGTTAAATGAAAAGAAGCATCCTTGTACAATCCAACAAGTTTATATCATTGTAATGTTAGCCAAACACTAACATATTTCACCCGTTTTTCGGGAATCTGCTGTATCTACAATTACTTGTGATGTAATAATGCCTCTTCTAAATTGCCTGGCTACAATGTGGTTTCATTAAAATGTTGCAATCAATTTTTGTGTATTATTATATCAATGACTGTTGTAATAAATTCATGGTTTAACAGCATCTGAAAAATATTTTCTTGTTGATATTTCCCTCTCATTTGACAAAATATAATCTTGATTACCTTTTTGAAACTGTAAGTGGTTCTTCAGAAGCAAGTACTTTCTTTTAAAAGGGTCTTCTGGGTATTTTTTCACTGCTCCAATAAATTTTGATGGCACTGCTTCAGGGCATAGTCTTTTTCGTACTGGTGTCCATGACTTGTAATCATCCTTTGTAAAATGTTTTGAACACACGACTGTTGACTTTGCAACCTAGTCAATGCAAATAAACAAAATATGTTGCATATAAGGAATAATACACAATACTAAGAAGAATTATTTCAGGCTTTTACTAAAATATTACTATTGAGTAGTAACTGCAATATTTTAAAATGTATACGGTAAAAGAGAGCTAGTCTTTGGAATGAAGAACTTTAATATACTGAAAAATAGTAAAAGACAGCTGGAAGTTTTAAATGAAATGAAATATAAAACATTACTTCATATTTCGAAAACAAATATTAAAGTGCAAAACGTCATTTAAACTTGAGTAAAAAATGGATATAATTTAGAATACTCACTTGAAAGAGTGGGCCTTCATCTCTTCTTATCTTAGTTATCCATTGCTTTTTCAATGTAGGATTCTTCGGAATTGAATGAAAATGAAGTGTTGGATCATATCGTGAATCTGATGTACAATGGGGCACACAACAATGCTGTGCTGATTTTCTGCTAGTATTACTAGTGGCATCCATAACTTCATCAGCTTCTGCTACAGCTTGCTCAGTTAGCCTCGTTCTGGCAATGGAATCTCAGGCATGCATATAATTTGAGAGAGGTCTGTATGCGGTCCGGAAGTACTTTCTGTACTCAACGCTGTGTCAAGGTCATCATGGACCACCGACGGTGGTCTGCCGCCACATAAAGTTATGCACCAATATACAAGTGGTCGTTTTAAAGAGATTAATGGTTTTTAATGGTAGATATTTACGGAAGATCTGTTCTGAGTCTCACTCAGGGCAAGCCCCAAGGTGACTTATCCAAATATGCAACCCTTAACGAGGTCACGAATGAACTCGCTGATCTTTTGCGTCTCGCAGATGTGGACCAAAATGAAGTTGTTGTTTTTCAAGATCGGCAAGGACGGTTAAAGACAAGCAAAATACCGTTGACAGATATTATTCTGCGGATTCCAGGTGCTACCGAAGGTAACTTAGTGGTGTTTTCTAAAAACGGAAAAATTAAAAACTCGGAGGAATCAATTATAGCACTCATTGGAGAGATTACTGGACGCATCAGAAGAATTGGAGACATTATATATGGCGATCTCAACATGAGCAGAAGTACAATTACCAGTGTGAGAGAACCAAAATCAGACTATGATGTGGCAAAAAAAAAATAAAAAAAAAATAAAAAAAAAAAAAATACGTGGACAGCAATCACTCCACGATCAGAACTGAGATCAGTAAATGCGTTGCTAAAGCCGGTGATACAATGACTGGCGATCTCAACATGAGCGGAAATATCATTGTCAATTTGTGAGAACCAGAATCAGGCGATGAGGCTGCAACGAAGAAATACGTGGACAACAACAACATCCAGATGATGACCTCGTTAATGACAATCAATGATGGAATGACCACGTTTAGATCTGAATACACTAATAATGTGACCGCGTTTACAAATTTTCGTAGAAACACAAATAGAGCCATTAATAAATCTTTTGGGAGTCCAGAAGTCATCGACATTATGCTCTCTGACATCAAAAAGATTACCGGTGGTGTAGTTCATCGTACAACCCCTATCAACGTTGTATATACAGTAGCGTCTGGATCAGCATTATGGAAACCACTCAATAAATCCATTAAACATACCGCTGAGGTTACCGGTGTGTACAGGTTCTCAGTACTCGGCGTTACAACAGTTACATTATTTACCACAAATTCATGGCGTTATCCAGTTAACGGATCTTCTGGATATGTATTAGTGATACTGGATTAAAACGACGAGGAAACATTTGGGGTGGAACCCGAAGAAAAAGGCTTCGGCGTGTTGTTGTACTATTGGTGTATTGAATTCGTGGCCAACATACCACCTACTTAAAGTGTTAGCAATCTACATAATGAACCAATTACCGGTAACCACAACTGACGTTCAACGTTTCAGATACGAGCAAGCGTGTTTGTGGCATACCCAACTGAAAAATATCATTAATGCGCATAGAGTAAGCTAAAACAAATACCGCAGACGTATCGCTGTTACTGACATAATTGTATACGCTGCATACACCGTAGTCGCTGCAACAGCAACTATAATCGGCACATTATCATCCACATACATAATAGCACCAGTAATAGAAATTGGTGTTGCCGTTATAACCGGTGTTGCTGGTATTCTTAATATCATCGCAGAAAAGCTATCCACGTGCGCGGATGATAAATTACACGAATATACAACGTTACTATCAGCGGCAACACAAGCACACGTCACATTATCATCGCTGATATCATCAGGTCTCAACGATGGAGTGATATCAGATCAGGAATTTGCAGAAATAATTAAGGTTTACTAAGAAGCAACTGGAAACCAACCCCTTGCCTGTCAAGGATTAGAATCCTCCTTGTCTCCGACAAAGACAGGGATACAGATTCCTGATTTAAATAATGATGTCGCAAGATCAAGCACTGCGATTGTTAGAACAAATCGTCGCTAATACAACAACACCAACAACCACGATGATATCAGCAACCAAGCCTGAGTATGACGTTAACTTTCCAACGGCAATTCCAGCCAGAGAAATAACACCAGCACAATTATGAGTATATCACAGCTGGCCAAATATGAGAGCAAATATGAGAGCAAAGTCATTCTGTGGGTTGCAAGCAAATAATTCACTGGTATTTATGTACAAAAATAAGTCTGATGGAACAGCAGACTGGAATGTTGTGGCATACCTACGGGCAGTTATCAAATCGAATAGATCAACGATGAGTTCCAGCGTGGAATCAAATCTATCACAGGAAAATAATCCAAGATCGCTATCATGGCTCATGAGCCAACGTTATCAGCCGCCACTGAAATATTAACGCCTGGCTACAGCATCGATATATATCAGTCGTCGATCCGAACCGTGTTAGGATGGCCAGAGATAGCACCTGCTGTTCATCAAGGACCACCGTGCCCTCAACGATCTGATTATGTCTCAGACAATAAAGCGTATTGGAAAAGCACTCCAGATTATTATGAGAGTTCTCAGCTGTGGAGAGCAATAAAAGCTCTCCCCGTTCAAATGAGATGGGAATATATCACCTCCGAAGGGCCACATACCTAAGGTGATATCAAAGTATTATTCGATGAAATTAATCACGAGCACAAACGAATGAGCGACAAACTATGCCAGTTATTCACCCACTATGTAAGCTAGAATCCCCTCGTTGATTATCTGAGGGTAGAAGTCATCAAACAAATAGAGTGCCTGAACCATGCTGCAACGGACCTCGAGACTGCTCATCAAAGTACTATGTAGGCGATGATTGAAGCCCGCGGTGAATTTATTGAGCATGGCATTAAATACTCACATAAACATTTGTTCCTCAACAAATATTCGATCACTGGGGCAGATCTGCCAACGTTTAAACTTCCCGGATTTAACGACGACGAGCTAAAGAAAAACGTCAATCACATTATCGATAAATACTATCCCCAAATCGTTGATGCGTGGAAAGTGATATCACCTGCGAGTATTCTCCGACATGACAATGATCCATACGGCGGTGGTCGTCATGTATCACCAGGTGTTGCCAATATCTCATCAACGACCTCAGTCATTCTGGTGTGTGATGCTAGTAATGGCAGCTATCAAGTAGATCTTGAAAGATCCAGGGAGGCACAGCAGGGATATATTCTATCCTCATTTACTCCTGATTTTCCACCTGGATATTTAATTGTGTCAGTACCTGTTAATCCGGTTTATCTGAGATGTCATGATCCGCTGCTGTCGCGGATACATTTCAAACTTACTGACCAGCGTGGACACCTTCTTGACTTAAGAGAGGAATTTTTGACGATAAGTTTGTATGTGAGATCGTGAGACCCCCTTGTAGTTTGTTTTGCATAGTAAAAAAAAGACTATGCGTCAGACGCCGCCGACAAAGATAGAGTCAAACGCGCGCTATTAATATTCGGTGTCACAACTTTTACTTTCACAATCGATTGTTTACAATCATACATTATTTTTTCAACTGTCTTGCACGCGCACTCACAATCTTTTTTGTTTCATATTCTTGAGACAACTTTGATCTAATTTTCTCGATCGCCTGTGCGAGTGGAACGAATTGCTCAACTTGTGTATCATCACGTACACAAGCTAGCGATTATGTCATTGCCTACTGGAGTCATTTGATAAACCTGTATTAGGCTGCTAGTGTGTATCTTTCTTCAGATTTTCATTCTTGTAATATTTCGAAATCATTTGTGATCTTTTCAGGATGAAGTTGATGAGAAAGTTGTATACCCGCACCACCGACGGAGGTGGGGGTATGTAATTTTTGAAATGCAGAGATAATCGCATTAATATTTTCGTGATTCATTATATAATAAATATCTGTTTAAAATTAAAAAATATTTGCATTCCTAATTTTTTTCGGAATGCATAGACAGCACAATGCACATACTCAGTTCTAACATTCCTAATTTTTGTCGGAATGTATGGACAGCACAATACACATACTTAATTATATCTTAACTCAAGTAGCATATTTACAGCATTAAGTTATTTATAGCATTAAGCTATTTACAGCATTACCATGAGGTGGGGGGCTTCTGTCTTGGCAGAGCGCTCTGTGTTCTGCACATGACAAGTAATATCTCCGTCCTCCACTTATGGAGATCAACAGATTTATACTGATAACTTTCATATTTTGTACACCCCTCAAATCAACTCCGGGGAGTGCAAAACCAGTACCCACTTCGTTGTTAACATGGTGGGGAGGTGTACACAAAATTTTAGTTACCATTACATTTTTCTGTTGGGCTGGTGCCCCCAATCATTAAATGCGATCTTTTGCAACCGTCGACAAATTTGTCAGTCACGGGACTGGAACACTCTTGTTAGATTTTAAACACGGTTTTGGTCCTAGACTCACTCGTCGCATACTCTACATGGTATCCACAAAAATCCGTTACACAAGCCTTATTACAAGGAGTTGTAGATCCAATCATCAACAACTTGCAACTATTCTTTGCTCGAATCATTGTATATTATAAACTGAAGTTTAATTTAAATATATATTTGCCTTAATTATATGATGGAGGAATTTACAAGATCATCTGCAATCATACCCTCTCAAACCAGATTCGATCTTGACAGAATAACCCTCGACATGCCGAGGTGAGCTCTTGTTGATGTTGATTTGACGAATAAAACTTTAATCAATCGTATCCGTGAAGCCAAGAGAGAGAGTTTCGTAAGGATGGCGCGGCTCATGTGTGGTCAACATTTAAAATTATACAAGACGATAAACCCACAATTGATGCTACAATGAATGACCAACGAGCAAAGACAATTGATTATCTAAACGAACAAAGATACATTCTTAGAATAAAATTTATTGTGGCGGCGGACGCCGCCGACTTGATCTGGATTATCCGTGACAAACGTGACCCTGTTCGGGAATCACATCACGCTGGAGATGTTATAACGTTACGTAAAAATTCCAAACCAGGAATGTTGACTGGTATTGACAAACCATATCATGAGCGAGCATACTCTGTGATGATCTTCGACCAATGAAAATTTCGACGTTGAATTGTGTTGCTGAAAGAGTTATAGAACCTTTCACAAACGCGATACGTGGAAATGGTTTAACGGATCTGAGACGCAAAACAATAAATGAATGGGCCAAGCACGTTCGAGAAAATGGAGCTACGATCAGAGACGTTGCTGAGTGGGAAAAGAAATTGAAATTTCCAATAAGGGTGAAGACACTAACCGGCGAGATTTTGTACTAATCAAAATATAAATCAAAGGGAGCTTCGATAGAGATCGTTGATCATAACTCGCACGCGTGGACGTCGGACGTAAAATTATTTCCACGAACTCGAACTGTTAAAATTTATGAAGGTGATATGTTCGATTTTATTAATAATATCAGTAAGAGCGACCATGTATCCGTGTGGTTGTTTCAAAGTTCCGAATGTAGAAATTATGATCAGTATGTACGGCCTAATGGAGATCTTTATCGTACAGAATCTCTTAATTCAGAGATGACAGATATTGCGTTGAAATACAGGAATGATGTTAATATTATTGAACGATTACTCACTCAGTAATTGCTTCACTGTTCCGTCAGTTGCTGCTCACTTTGCTCAGGAGGAAAATTTATAGAGGCCAACACGGTTGCAATTTCTTGACGATATACAACGCAGTTGTGTCGAATATGGAACATTAAATACAATTATAAGGATGTTATGTCAGTTGATATGGTTGCATGTTATCCTGGAATTTTCTTGGAATGGGAGAATGTTCTGCGTATTTTAAAAGATTTGGACATCGAACACACGAGATGGCTCCAGTTGCGATAAATGGACTCTTGCCAGACTTTGACTTAACTGGGTTGCGTGTATTGAGTCATTCGAGTTGCATCGGAAAACCTTCACACGATTGTTGGTGCTTGGTTTGGCTGTCATTTTAATAAACGTGATTGGGCTCCAATAGTTTTATTACGATATATGCTTGGTGCAAAGATATTGATATCATTAACCGGTAGTGATGCAATATGTCATATCGTCCACAAAAACAAGTCTGGCTACTAAAAACCTCTGAATATATCCCTGGCTAAGATGTCGACTACAATATTATAGACTATGAAATTAAACTTACGATAGATCTTGGCAGAAAAATATTTGGGAAATTTACACAAGGAGCATCACAAGATCATAAAATCATTGTACAAGATTAATTACCGAAGATGCTGAGCTCGATTTCATAATTGCTGATACAACAGAAATACATTTGTAATGGAAGTAACGTTAACTTATCGGACGGAACTAATTGGGAACAGTTGTGAGCTACATTGATGGTGATTCACCACAATTTACTCATTTAAGATCTTCGATGTTAGCGTATGTTTCGATAAACTTATTATCGATGATAAACAGATTCCCTGATACCATATTCATTTTATATCAACAAAAATCATGCAGGATTGTTAAATGAATTATATATCGGCGTTGATGCATCGTGGGGCGAATGGAGAATAAAAAGAGAAAAAATACTCACTCACTCTAAATTCACTGATTATGGATCTGAGGGGGTATATTATAAAAATAGTCGAATGTCACAACCATCATCAGCACCATTGGTATACGATCCCATATTCAGAAATAAAACCGTTTATCTCAATGGACCTGGAGGTTCTGGTAAAACAACGCGTGCGATTGAATTATTTTTTAATCTTGACATGATTTGTGTTAACTCCGACTCACAGGCTCGCCAGAGAAATGAAAGAAAGAGGAGTTAAATCTCATACTTATCACAGCTTCTTTCGATGGAAAGGAGACGCGTGGACTCCTGAACGAATGGGCAAGAAATATATTCCTAAGATCATTATTTGGGATGAAATATGCTCAGTATCATTGGATGTATTAAAAACGTTTCTTGGTTGATTATTGACCCCTTTTGTTGGATCATCTCCGCATGAATGGCTGAAAGAATTTGTAGATTATTATGAAGAGATAACTGATGATCACTGGGCGCTTGATTCGACGCTGAGGCAGTTCAAGAAGCTAATTAGATTGCAGCCAGATAAGATTCAATGTGAAATAATGCGTGAGGTAATTCCAGAGACTGCTATGAATGATTTTTGGAATTTGTGGAGACCCTACTGATTTGAGAGTTGCAAGTCGGAAGATAGTTCGTGATTCACTTCAGCAGCAATTATTTCTGTTACGTAAAGAAAAGTTTTCAGATCTACCTATGCCACTGTGTTATCGCCCAGCAGATACACGTAAACAAAATATTGATGTTGAGATTCCTGGGCCCTTGACAGAGTCAAAAAAGAAAAAAAAAGCTCGTTCTTAATGATATTGTTTTTGTTCCGATTGATGTTGTTGAGAGCGCGTTAACGATGGATAAATCTTCATGGACTCTAAGATATGCTATAACTATTCATTCATCACAGGGATTATCTGTTTTGGATACTATTATTTGTCGATGATCGTATCGAATGGTCAAATTTAGTTTATCTAGCAGTATCTCGAGTCAGAAGAACATCTCAACTGTGGAAGTTTATCATTGACTGCGCAATGAATAATAATCAAACTCAGGAAATCAATGCATCGTTGTTAAACGATGTAGTAAGGAAAAAGTTAACTGGTTATCAGCAATATGACCCCCCCCCCCAAAAAAAGCGCGGCTTTGATCTAGATATTGAATTTATCATGACGCTAAAACATCGACAAAATAATCATTTTGCTTGTTGTAACACAGTAATGTTGTACCAATATTCTCCTAATGACCCACGACAATTTACCGTGGATATAATTAATATTAGTCTCGGCCACACACGCGAAAATGTGATGCTGACCTGTCTTGAGTGTAATCGACGTAGGGTCGCTAGCCTCCTGGAGCTGGTGTCCTGCTTTCACAGAAGTGAGCCTTGCAAGAGTGAAGGCGGTGGTAGTTGTTTATCTTCAGGTATTACTTGCAATTGTTCACGTACAAATCCACGTTGAGTAGCAGTTGAATCTAGTTTGTAGATTGCAGGTCTACCCGTGGATCTTACCACGCTGGAAATTTTATGTGTGGTTACACTCCAGACTGGGTCAGTCGCTCATTTTTTACCTCCTCGTTCAAGCTCCCTCGGCTCATATAAATATCTTACAGTCACATTACATAGTACTGGTTGTTTTGAGAAAGAGTCATGTCGTTGTACTGGTATGCGTTTTTTTGTGATTGCATTGACGGGGTTTCATAGAAATTCCACGAGTAATTTCATTATTTAACGCAGCTATCACACTTGGTAGTCTTGCAACCCATTCACGAGATCTCTTATCCGCCTGAACTTTGTTCAGGGATATTTCCTGCGCCTACTGATATCCAAAAATCGCTCAGCAAGTGTTCGATTAAATCTCTCAACGATTGCCTGATCGCGATGAATTGCGGTATACCCTCGCCTGATTCTGACGTTATGTTGTTGCATCATTGATGTTACTGCACCAAGAAATTCTTTACCAGGATCAACCTGTAGCAACTGTGGCCATCGCAAGGGCCCTCGTCGATAAATTCTTTCAAATGCAGATGTAACTTCAGTTGCTGTCTTTGTTGATAGTGGTTCTGCTTCTTTATATCTACTTGCAACATCAACAACAGTCAACGTGTATTTGTATGTTGACGTCTACCAGTTTTAATAGTATCATGTGGTTAAAACAAAATGTCTGCCTCATGAATCTCTTTGGGAGTGCCAACATCAAAATGTGCGTACTGAATTTTTTTAGGTGGTGGTAGATAAATTTGCCATATTGCCTGTCGTGCTAAACCAATCTGCAGCAACAGAACGTGCGGCACCTGCCGCATCAGCAAGTTGATTAACTGCTGCTCTACCCCTCCAATATCCTCTTGGACTATATTAAATTGAGTCCATATAATAGTTATCTATGATTAATTACCGGCCCCTAGCACTAGTTTACCTTTCATCGCAGATCTTATAAAAAAAATTAGCAAGCGATTCTCTGAAAGATTTATTTTTACAGACTTTAGAGTGTGAATCAACTTCACGTCCGCAATATGTCAAGCGTCAATAGAAAAATAGCCCGGTTAGAGGCCTCGATTTTTGTGCAACCCGGTTAGAGGCCTCGGTTTAGTGTTATTGACGCTTGTGTATCATTTTCGTAGGAAGTTTTATTTTCACAAATGGACTTCTCTAAAAAGTGGTCTGTTCACCCTCTCTGCTGCTACATTGCATATAAATATAATATAACTGTAGTCCCTACAACTCTACATCAGACTTGAAAGCAAGGAATCTCAGTCATATCAGCCATGGGAAACGTGGCATTCATCTTGAGTTGTATAATAATTAGAACATGGTAAATATATTTTATTACATACCATTTAATGTTACGTGGCTGATCTGGCATTCGATACAGATGTTCAGTCTGTGATTCCGTATCACACCTAAAACTTCCTTATTGCACACCCAGTCTGGAACTACTTCTACAACTTATAAAAACATTCATTGATAGTCCACTATAAAATATGGGGAATGATTTATTGCTATACATTTTAAATTATTAAAAAATGCCAGACACGTTCGAAATTTTAAGAAATACGGTCATATTGGGTGAGAATGGCCGCTTTTGCCGCTGAAGATAATAGGAGAGTACCGTCAACAGCGATGTGCAGTTTATGGGCTTTTCACGGAATTTACCGCCGATAAATTATAGATACTTGAGGCTGACAACATTATTATGGAAAGAATGTTTGACAATCAGTTCTAAGATGAGGAAAGATGTAAATATTACAAAGAAAACATCAACACTGACAGAAAAAGAAATGCAGAAAATAAAAGAACTAATCTCACTGCAATCCATGCCTCTAAATATCAAACAAAATCCTACCACCAAAACACTTCAGAAAGCATCTCTTGGACTGACTCATGTTTATTACTATAACGGTACAAATTTTTGTAGAATAGTTTCCGTAGAATAATTTCACAGTGTATTTTACGTTTTTAGCGTGACAATTCAGCATTAAATTTGACGTATGGGTTATACTCGCCATAAATTGCTGACTGCGAGGGACGGAATTTTCTCTGTTTGGGCCATGATTTAAATTTTAATTAGGATTCGCGCAGTTAACGGTTTGGCCAGGTAAGAGTACAATGTTAACGCAAGGTCGATAGCGGTAAAATGACAAGAGTTGAGGCGAATCAGAGAAAATTTTAGGAAGTCGTGGGCCATTTGAAACAAGTGTCATAGAATGATAATTTACAGAATAGTTATTAATAAAGACGTACAAGAGAAGATTATTCTAACTTCGATGGAAGTGATACAAAGTTTTAGCGGTTAAAGAAGTAATTCTTATTGGCTAAGCTAAAAGATGCGGTGTGTTTGTGTATGTGTTTTCCCAGAAGTAATCTCCATCAGTCAAAATTTTTTGGCCGCGGGGGAAAGTCTAAGGGGCTCCGAGGTCAGTAGATTGTACTCTTCTTGTAAAATAAATTGTCCAAAGGACATCGGGGTCTGGAAATTGTTTAGATCTGTATCGAGAGAAGATACAGAAGGAATTCTCTGATGATAAGCGAGCGAGGGTTCGGGAAGGCAAGAAAAATATGTCCGTCCCTGATTTCACAGTGGAAAAGAGAGCGCAGTCTGCAACCAAGCGATTGATTAAGAGGATAGAGAGAGAGAGAGGGAGAAGGAAATAAATACATAAATGCCAACATATCACCAACAGTTATTCGGAAAAGACCGGAAGCACCAGGTTATGCTGACATGCAAACAATCTGAGTTCGATCAGTCACTCGATCATATGATGAAATTTGTTCTATCAGTATAACAGAACGACTAATGGAATTTCGCATAATTTTGTAACTCTGTTTCTCAGAAAAAGTGGATCATTCTCATGTCATGTTCGATTTAAATTTGTTTATGTAATTGATTAAATTTTTTGTTGTATTTTACATAGCGGTGCTCTTGTCATTCTGTTTTATTCTATCTCTCAAAATATTATTCCATCCAATAATTTCATATTTTATTGTATTATTTACTCTATCCGGGCAACGCTCCGGTGGCCTAGTGGTTAGAGCGTCCGCCTCGGATTCGGGAGGTCGCGGGTTCGAATCGCCGGCAGAGTTATACCAAAGACTTATAAAAATGGTACTCACAGTTGCCTCGGTAGGCGCTCAGCATTAAGAGGTTAGTGTTAGGACTGGTCGGCCTGGTGTCAGGATAATATGGCTGGGTGAGACATATTGCTACATGTCTGCGGCATGATGTCCTAGTGCTAGACATCACAATAAACTGCCACACTGCAGACATCGTAGCGATATGATTGAAAAAATTGTTAAAGCTACTTTAAAAATCCAAATCACACACACGTGCGCGTACGCAGTCCGGGCAATAACACTGTGGTCCATCATCTCCTGGATAACGATAACCAAAATCGTAAGAAGTGGGGGAGATCACACATCACCGCCACCTCCTGACAATCTCTAACAAAACTTCTCATACTATATTGTTTATACTAACATTTCTTTTGTTCAAACTGACCAATAGGTACGTTGCTTATTGCTTGTCATGTAATTAGAACAAAATAGCATGAACAGTAATCAGAAAAGCCAAATTGCCCAGAGGGAAAACAAAGCAACTAGGTAATCCTGGCTCAAGGTTAATTTATTGACTAAACTGGGTACAGAACAAGAATAACACAATTAAAACAGTAATTGCAACTGCTAATGAATATTACCTAAAATGATAAATAAAACGTATATTTCTAACTAATTAATAGATCAGTATTATTTAAAATCCTAAATTATATGAAGGATGCAGGACTGTATATAATTAGAATATAGTGATAAACTACTGCTCAGACTTCCTTTATACAGATATATCCGAAGGACAATATCTGGATTCGAATTCAAAGTTTTGTGAACTCCAGACCTGAACACGGTTTCTTTTCATTATTCTTTGAAACTATTACTTAAACTGGATTCATTCCTAATCATACACTAGGGGTGAGAACAAAAGTGTTTGAATCAGCAGTGTTGCACTGTGACTGTACAGCGGTGGAATTTAATCAGATCAGGGGCTAGCTGTAGACTGGTTGGATGATCAAAACAGATCAAATGCAAAAACGGATGGATCGTATTGAGCTTTTTTCGTCAGTAACTGGAAAGAAACCGATGTGTTTTTCGATGGAAATGTAATAAATTATGTTTAAATTGGAAATGCGTAAATCTTATCAATCAAAGTCACATTTTCGATAATTGAAAATTCCCAATAATTTACAAACAAATAGCGTGTTCGTACCGAATTTCGATCTGAAATACGAGATTAAAATTGTACAATCACAAACCTTAATAGTATCAGATAAGACAATACTTAGTGGTTGAAAGGAGAGATATACTGAATACGCTATTCGTATGTGATTCAAATCAAGGGCGTGTCTTGGGTCCCAATTAAATTGGATTTTACTCTTTTGAAAAATGACACTTTCTGGTCACATAGGGTTATATATTCTTTCCTAGTTTTCCGGTGATTCGGCCCCCATTCTTGTGTAGGTGAAAACAAACTTTTCAGTCTCTGCAAATGAAACAGACAATACTGAGCACAAATCAAATAAAAAAATCATAGATTACACATACAACCGTATTTGTTTTGGTTTTTTTTAAGTAATCGATAAATATAAGAATAAGGCGGATATGTTGTTATTTATAATTGATTTATATTGTGTGTTTAACTTTTGTCCGCGATTGAGGGAAAAGTTTGGCTTATCTGATTTTTGTAACGTTTTTGAAATGTTTGCTAAAATTAGAGTTTTTCCCCAGGAAATTATGTTTTCTTTGGTCAAGTGAAATTAATATATATCGGGTTTTGTATGATCAAATTGTTTAGTTGTGTTCAGATATAATTTGAGATGAATCATTTATTTAAATTTTTCCATTGGAATTACAAAGTATTCATTGATTCTCGGATTAAAACACTACTTTGGGATTATTGTGAATTCATTCAAAGACATTCTGGATTATATCATTGTGGTACATCAAGACTATTGGTACATCAGTACATTCAAGACTACTGATGCATCAATACATTCAAGATTATTGGAATTAATTTGGAACATACAATACTTCGGACTTGTGATAGAACATTTAGGATGTGAGATTTAATTCAAGATACTGTATGTGTCATTTGAATTTGTAGTTATTTTGTTGGTGTCGCTTCTTTCTGTTATTTTAGTTTAAGACCAAAGAGTCGCAACAACAAGCAAAATATTAGATAATGTATTTACCAACCATGTTAAAGGATCCAGATGTCACACTACACTGCCTCATCATAGAAATTATGAGAGGAATTATGGGAAAGAATGCCAAGAAGTTGCCGATGGCAATGGCATACGGTTTGTACTTGTATCCGTCCCCATAATTGGGCTCTCCATATGAAGTCATTCTTAGAATGAAACAAATCTGAAAAATAGAGGAGTTTGATAAAATAGTTACAATGCCGGGGAAATATTCTAGGCCGAGTCTCCTCTGACCTAAAATTTGCTTTATATTATTTTATGAAATTTCAGACTTTTTCACACATATATAGATAAATAATTTAAGCGAAGAAAATTATGTTTAAAAAAAGAACATCAAAACAAAACAACAAAACAAAACACATTATTATTCAGATTTGACATATTCGACTTTTTGCACGTAACGGCGGCATTGGGTCTTTGAAAGAAGTGATTTGCCATAATTTGTAATACCAGCAATTTGACGACATAGGAACACGTTTCGTCAGCTGCGATTGCCGTTTGAAAAGGTCTGTCCCACACCCTTTTTGAAAGGTTAATCATCTCTTTTACGACGCTGTATATTGTTTTGTTGTTTTTTTTTGTTGTTTGTTTGTTGTTTTTTTTTTTTTAAAAAACCCCGCATTTAGATTTAAATTGTGTTGGTGATTGCCAGATATAACCTTCTTTTCCTTTTTTTGGCGAGTGATTATTAAAATTAAGTCCTATGCACTGACAGATTAATGAGTAATTGTTATCAGAGGAATGGCTAGTTAATTAGTGTATGGGGACAAAAAAAGAACGAGTCTTGCGTAATAGTAAGTTTGAGTTTATATGAAATGTTGATCTTTCAGTCGCAATAAACAGATGCTTGTTTCAACAAGTTGATCCTTTCAACTACCATTTATTTTAGTTATTCTTTGAAATGGTGTACAACAGTAAGACCGTTTTTGTATATGGGCGCGAGCGTGAGCCTGCGGGCGCGCGGGCGTGTGTGAACTTACCGTAACAGTAATCGGAGTTAGGATGCAAATCATGGTCCTCAGAAAGACGGAACTATCTTTACCAGTCATTAATTTGATGTCATTGCCGAGTCTGTTAAAGCCTATGGTACAAGAGAATGCAATTCTAAAAAATAACAGTTGTGATAGACGTAGCGACATTATCAATATTCATCACTGTTTTCCTACTAGATTCGACCACAAATTTAAGTAGAATCTGAAGCATACCATATATATCAATGGTACTATGGGGTGGATATACAGATATAACAACAACAACAACAACAACAATAATAATAATAATAATAATAATAATAATAATATCTTTATCCCTATATTCACATTATTTTCAAGGAGAATCGATAAATTATTTAAAAGGTAGCTATTTCCACTGAAAATGACACATTATTGATAACGTGTTGATTTGGTTGTTAGATGAAATTGACTTAATATTATCTTTCCGTAACATTAAATTATTGTCTGCTGAGATAAAGGTGCACAAAAAATATGGAGTCTGCCTATAGTAAATAACTATTAACTGGATAATCCATACGACATATATTTAACAGAGAAATTAAAATATTCAAACAGATTATGAGGTCTTACAAGCAACCACTGTTTCAAAGTAGAAACATTAAGTGTACAACGCACATCCGTTATTACTAAACTTCCAATTTCAACTACAATTAGATTGGTTTATTTTATAAGTTATAAGTTTGTACCATAGATCCATCCGAGAACGATGACCTCAATAGATGATCCGAATAGTAAGCCGATAGAAGAACTGTACCAGTCAAACAGTTGGAAAAGGTATATACCGCCCTGAAAGCACATGCTCGTAGATAATAAACCATTCTATTTGTCTCCGTACTTTTGTGTAGAGGCTGTTTAAAATATCAACATGCATATACAAAAATAATACCAGTCTGAGAACATTGGTATAATTTATTGTCTTAAGTTCCAAAGTGGTGACATAATTCTATCTTTCAAAACGGGAGTGCTTTTGTATTCGTCCACTTTATCTAACCTGGGGGATCTCGCTAGATGAGTTCTTGCCAATGATTCAGATTTATTACCGAATGTTGGCTGACGACATTTTCTTTCTGAGTTCTGCAATTCTTTATCATGAGCTGCAGTTCGTTTTTGCATTCTTTTAAGTACACGTAGTTTACACCGATCACGTTTATCCATTCAACACCATCACATCTACTATACAATTCTGTATATTATCCCTATATCGACCAGCTCAGCGGTCATCTATGTATTATAACAAATCGAGGGTATGAATATTTTTTAAAATTTATTTACCTCTCTGTTTATAGCTTTGTTAGATTTTAATGATTATTTGACCGATAAAAATACGGATTCGGTGCAAGGAAGATATTTCACAAACCGATTAATTAGCCAGTTATTAGCAGCAGACGCCATAATATGCTTTATTCGTGAAACTTCCTGGAAGCATGGATTCGATTGGTAAAATGAACCCTTGTAAAATGGACCCTCTCTAATTTCTTAATGTAAGGAATTCTCAGGATATTTTGACGTACAGATATTTAGTATTTTGAGAGAGGAATAATTCTGTGTATTAGGTATCTGGGTGTTGTTTCGCGGTACATGGCATGAAATGCTGGTCTGCGGCTTAGAAAAGCACTCGGTTCAATCTTGCATATGTGAAGCAAGGAAAACCATGCAAGTGTGAAATTAGACACTCCTGAATGCGTGGTTGTTGAGTAGAGGAAATCTATTTGTGGTATTTGCGCATTTAAGAATACTTCGTTGCAATGAACGTTGTCTTGGGGTCCTTGGAAATTGGGAAAGATCGACCTCAAACCAAGCTCACGCAGGTGTTGTTTGATTCGTTTGGTAGTGAGACCACTGGCGTGTTCCTGTATTTTCTGAGTGTTTTAAGAATCTAACAAATGCTGCCAATTTTGGTCTCACAGTCAGTATCAAGAAGACAGGTGATGCACCAAACTGCACCAGGAACTCATTATATAGAGCCTACCATCACAGTAAATCGCCAAACCCTCCTGGCCTGTCTCGGCAGCACACTCGCATGTGCAGTTTATATCAATAATAAAACCAATGCCAGAAATGCTGAAGAAATTGTGGCCGTTGGCAGACGACTTGCAAATGTGAGAAACCGCAGAGACATCAGTCTACAAACAAAACTTAAGGTCTCCAAAGTTATTGTGTTGCCGACCTCGTTGCATGCAAGACTTGGATGGTGTACAGACGCCATGCCGAGAAGCTGAACCATTTTCACATGGGCAGCCTGAGGAATTTGATGAGGATAAGATAGAAGGAAAGAGTCTCAGACACCGCGGTTCTCACACCGTGGGCATTCCATGCACCCACATTCTGCTGATGAAATCACAACTGAGATGGGCATGCCACGTCACCAGAATGTCAGAAGAGCGACTACCAAAGAATATCTTCTACGGCGAACTGAAGAAAGGAAAGCGATCTCAAGGTGGTCAGAAGAAACGCTTCAAAGATTCTCTCATGTCATCCCTGAAACACATCAAGATTGACCTGATCAGTCGCTCACATATTCACAGAAACCAAACCAGTTAGCTGTCATGGTCATTTTCGTGCTAGAAATGACGAACAACAAAACAACAAACGCTTGGCTCCTTTGCTTTCTTGTTTTTTGTGATGACTTGCTAAGATGAAGTTAATATGTCTTGATAGAAGTTTGAAATATGTAAAATTCGTCGTTAAAATGTTAACGTGTGCTTTTTCAAAACCCTAAAATTGCCCATGCCCATTGGAGCACTTCTGTTGTCAGATATTCAGTTTCGGAGGTGCATAGTATTTGCACGTTGTCAAGCTCTTCCATTTCGGAGGTAAGTCAATATTGCATAGTCCGCAATTCCATAATGGCTAAATGGTAGTGGCCAGTTTTGCAAACTGAACTTAATGAAGTTTGACTGTTTAACAAGCAAAGTTCGTTTACAAATGGTAAACTGTATACTATAGGGGATTATTGAAATCACCCAGCACTACGTGAATATTAACATAACCAAATATAAAGTGCCTGGAACGGACAAATTTATTAATGACAAGAGCTACCTTGTTCTTGCACAGCGGCCGGATTATCTAATGAAAGCAATACAAACCTGATACGAGAGCGTTTTCTGAGGGAGATATGTAGGTTACCCTAAGTGGCTACAGTAGCATTACTGATAATAAGATGCCGCCATCTTAAAAGACACATTTCACTAAAATTAATGTTTTCCTCTAATATTGCTGCAAGTTTTTGTAAAAACTGTATAAATCTCCATAGACATCGTAGCAGCTATCAGTCACAGCTGGTTTTCTTGCTTGAGCTGCTTTAGAGATTTCAAACACTTGGACCAATTATTTTCAATCAGACGAGACTGAAAGCTAATATAGAAAAACCCGAAATATTCCGATTCCCTGTGACGTAGGATTGTGAGACGGAAATCGGAAGTTCAGAACATGAGAGAGAGAGAGAGAGAGAGAGAGAGAGAGAGAGAGAGAGAGAATCACGTAATCCTCGCGTCGTCTTCGAATAGTGTAAGAAAAATATACACAAAAGGCGTATCATTATTAACAATTTTGTCCAATTTTGTCAATTGTGTTAGTATTTGAAGTGATTGACTTTGCTTTTTCCAGATAGAACCAGTAATAATTACAAAATAATTATAAAAAAGGCATAATGAAACTTTAAAAACCTTAAACAGAACTAGAGAACATATCTTTATAATAATGCTTAATTCTTTTTTGTCCCTTTGCTTGTTATGACGTAGGAAAAGAATTCTAACTTTCAAGTCTTTCTTCGTTTCTTCTGAAGTTTTGATTTTTGTTCGGCTTGACCTTATACTTTCGTCTTTGAAACCGCGGATAGTATTATCCTTATGTTTAAATGGTATTTAATAGTTTTTATGCCGGCGTTGTAAAATGAAAGTTTTCTTTCTATTCTATAATTTAAATAACAAGTCGTTATAACGTTTTGTCTATAAATAACCACATACATACGGATTGGCTATCATGGTGTGTCCTTTGGCAAGGAACTTTTCTTCTCTCTGAAGTTATTAATTTTAAAGCGTTGATATGCCATAAATTACTAAACGCAAAACCAACACTCACTGAATACAATGCTTCGTTCGTGAGAAATTGACAGGATTTATATCAATACCTTAAAACTTACGTTTGTGGTAAAAGGTAGTCCCAATACAAATAAGATAACGTTGACTCCTATAACGACATAAATTTTCCATCTTAGTAAGAAGTGGGGGAAGCTGTCTATCAATGCACCGACCACAGTCTCTGCCATACCGAACTGAAACAAGAATAGCAATGGTCCTTAAAACAATTACGATGACGATAATAACAATGTAGCAGGATGCGCTTATTATACGAATCTGTAAATGACCGTCGTATCCATCTAAGGACATTTCCACTTCGAAATTGGGAAGTAGGATCTGTCGAAGACTATTTAAACTGCACGATTTTCTGTCAAGAAAGTTACCAAGTGTTTTCTTTAAGCAAGTGGTTTTATTTAAAGTGAAAGAAACAACAAGATTATCAACCCTATTGTGATGTGGTACTGTACTAATTCACATGGATGCAAGCCGGTGGGATTAACATAATCAGTCATGGGAGATAGATCCTAAGATATTTTCTTTTCCTGCTAAAGTTGTATCTTTGAGACTTGTCAAATGTATTTCTCCATCATAATTATGTATTCTCTGACAGGGGTATACAGATTCTATATTTCATGATTGTAAGAAAGCATTTTTAGTAGCAGATGAATTCTTATCACATATAACAATGCTAAACATGTACATTTACAAATATAATAAAGGATTCGTACGAGATGACAAGACCTTGACTCAGCAGGTTTCTTGATATTCAACTGATAGTAAGGAATACCTTAGGTCAAATGTCAAATACTTGTACATTGCCCTCCCCCCAAGTTGTCAAAAATCCATGTTATTTGTTATTTGAAACTAGCTTTTCTGAATTTTTAAAACAATTCATTTAAAAAATACAAATTATTACTTCCATGCAGCTTTAATATTATTGCGAAAACTCGCAAAGGCGGGATTTATCAAGGCTGAAAATGCTGCTACTGTTGAATAAATCAACGGTATTTGAACATATAAAGGCTGAAAACTGTATGCTTCTGACAATGCTGCAGTTCAAATGACTCAGAAACTAGAAGAATATTGGTTAAAGTCGATGCATACATATTTTAACGAGAGCCTAAAGTGTCAGATAATTGGGATTTGGCAACTCAGCTGAAAATGTCATTTGAATTTGATCTTGATTTCCACATCAGCAAAATATCAAAGGGACTTGGAGAAGTAAGATTACCGTAAGTTAAACTTGTATTACACAGTCTACATACCATAGAATCCAGAAATACGGTGATGAGCATGAAGAAGAACAGTACTCCCCAGATCTGAGGAAGCGGCATACGACTGACGGCTTCTGGATACACCACAAACACAAGGCCGGGGCCTGAAGAAGTTAAACGGTCCTTGTAGAAGTAGGATTTAACAACACGTCAGCACAGTAATGGTCCTATGATGCAGATTAACAGTAAGATTTCTTACTTAAACCGAACTTACTAAAAATAAATCCATGATCTTCTCTAGGTACCTCATTTGGAAGTTTCTTGATCGAGTTCACACATTAATCTTCTCTCTCATAAGGTGGACGTTGGCAAACTCGGCAAGAATGGGTTTAACTGCTAGTGGACACTGGCAGGATAAGCACTCAGTTGGAGTTTCACCTTCCAGGAGGTGTGGATGAAAATACGAAATCGGCACAATACCACCTAATCTCTGTGGTTGGTTTTATAAGGGGACGCAACTCTGCAATCGTAGGCTTGGTGCTATGTAGCTTGTTTGGGGAATTTTTGTTCAACATAGTTTGCCACAGACGAAGGCTATGCTGATTGATAATAATATTTGATGTAAGTATGGAATCTCCCAATCGAAAACTGGTGACTGCAGTGCAAGTGTGTCTGCTTGATCTTCCCTTTCATCACTCTTAATACAAAAATGACTAGGATGTTATCAGTATAGAGTATTGTTCTAGATTGTACGTGCCAATCTTGTTTCTGTAAGATCTGGAATATTAATGGTTCTCAGATTTCAGGTTTTTGCGAGGCTTTTAGTTTGGAAACGGAATCGGAAAATATGAGAAAATTTGTTTAATGGATGTTTCTCTGCATTTAGTATATGTGTAATTTCAGTGATAAAAACGGAAGCTTTATCGGGTAACTGGTTCGAGATGATGCCATGGCGTATTGCAATGGTAGCTCCAATTATTTTTTCCATGTTTGAAACATCCGTATACTTGGACGTATTGCCAAGAAAGAAGGCTCTGATTTGATTGAATTGTCTTTGAAAAGCGAGAGGATTTGTTGATGACATGTTATTCGCAAATATGAAATACTGTTTTGGGATTTTTGGATATCCAGGGTGGTGATTTTGAAATAGAGAATTTTACAATATTTGCAACACAGAATTTTACTGCTTCTAGGCGAGGACGAATTTGTATGCCATAAGGTGGAATGAATTTGGTTTATAAGCGTGTACTGGTTGGGATTTGGTCCTAAAAAGGTTATCAAATGCGGAATTAGATGGATTAAAGGACAGCTTGGTAACATATTAAAACGCCAGTTTTGTTTGTCTACGATAAAGTGGTGTTTAATTTGCGCCAGCACAAAAGCTTTTTAGGGGAGGTTGTAACTGCATCCAGATAAAGTCCAAGTCCCTGCTTGTGTACCAGATGAAGCAACTGCGGACACGATTTACAAGCTGATCAGTACAAATCTGAGCTATGACTAAGTTTATATTTTGTGTATAGTGGGAGTAAAACCTTCGGGTCTGCTCCCCAATCTGCGTTTGCTACGAATCGTATTAAATTCAGGACTTTTCTATGTTGAATAGGCTATTCATGTTTCTCTGGCATATGAAAATATCGAAGGTCTGAGAGTAGTTTTTTGGACAGAACATATCAGAAGCGACTGTCATTCACCATTCGTTCGATGGTTTTGTGAAATACAGGTGTGTGTGTGTGTGTGTGTGTGTGATTTAAATTTTTAACGTAGAGTTAACAATTTTTCAGTCCTATCGCTACGATGTCAGCAGTGTGGCAGTTTATTGTGATGTCTAGCACTGGGGAATCATGCCGCAGACATGTAGCATCATCTCCCACCCAGTCACATTATCCTGACACCAGGCGGACCAGTTCCAACATTAACCTCTTAGTGCTGAGCGCCTAGCGAGGCAGCTGTTAGTACCAGTTTAATAAGTCTTTGGTATGACTTGACTAGTGTTCGAACCCGCGACCTCACTCATCGAGGCGGACGGTATCACTTCGCTTCTCGCTTCGACAGCAAGAAGTCGATAGTTTCCCAAATTGTATGGAAAACATTTAGTTGCGAATTGATAGCTGTATCAGGTAAGTCTTTTCAGAACTTGATAGTGGATATTATCTGGTCTTGCTCTGTAAAGAGAATTGTGTAGTTCTCAAAAGCTGAAGGTTTATTGTTTATTGCAGTCTTGAGCATAGCAAATTCGAGAATTAAAGGAACCTTTCTTTCAGGATTTTATTACAGTTAAAGTTCTCAGAAACGTTTTCTTGGAGGAAGTTTTGGACAATATATTTTAAATTTATTTTAAATTTCAGATAGAGTCTGGACCACTTTATCTAAAATGTTGCAGCTGCGATTATTTTGTCAAAGATTTTCAGTACCATATTCCATATTGTTTTAATAGAGAAGCGCGAGATTAACCTAAAGACGTATGACTTATATGCTTTACTCTTGCTCTCGCTAATGGTACGATGACCTTTAGATTCGTATATACGGTATTTATTCAGATTTTCAGCTTTTGAATTGGTGTATAAATTTTTCAGACTTTTTCCCGTTCCCTGGTTGCCCCTTTGCAAGCATCATCGGACCATGATTTGTTGACACGTTTAAGAATCGCCCAAGTTTTCGGTATTGAATCCCCAGCAACATCCTGGGGTATGTATGTAATAGGATCCACAAAGTTTCAAAACGATCAGCTGCTAAATTTAATTCTCAGAAGGACTGAAATGTTTCCCAACCTGCCTTGTTTAGTTTCCATTCTCTGTCATAGACCTTTAGGCTCGGGTATTATTTTTGAAGTATAGTGGAAAGTGGTCAGTACCCCCAAACGGTCGTCATCAACTTTCCATGCTAAGTGAAGTAAAAGACATGGATCGCAGATGGTCAGACCTAACGACGAGTAGGGTCACGAGGCAGGACGCAGTAAGATGCACGATTTATCATTAAAAAGGCATTATGTTCTGAAATAAAATCTTCTATTTTCTTACCTCTCCCGTTTAAAGCCCCAAAGTGGTTCATTAAAGTCATGAAGTAAAAGAAAATGTGTCGTGAACTGTTCAATAAGATGATCGAGATCAGACTGACTGACTGAAGTGTTTGGATGGAGATATATTGAGCTAATACAGCTCGATGTCTGATGTGTTGCAGTATTCCTATGACCACTATGCCGGTGGTTTGATGTTTTTCTTCTGTGCTGGATTTAACTAGTTTTTCTTTAAAGTAATGGGATTCTTATTTGCTACACTATCAAGCTGATTATTTAAGTTATCTACTTTATTCTCTGTTTCGTTCGCTGTTCGCGTGGGTTTTGGTGGCTTTAAGACTTTGAACTTGCTTTGACATTCTGTATCCGTAATGACAGTTTGGCTACAAAGAGTATCTGTGAATAGTTTCTTCTCTACATAAACTGTGCTGGCATTTGATTTGTCGGCTGGTTTAAGTGGCTTTAGGAAAGCTCATGAGTTTCTTCTATTTCACGCGTTGGATCTCTTTCTCAAGTTTTCACTCAGGGCAGACAATAAAGTATGACAAACGTTCTCCCTTGCAATTCGCAAAAGAGTAGGACGAAAGGGTCAATATGGAGATTCAAGAACATGGCTTTTCTTGATGTAAGTAAAGTGGCGCCGTCGAGTCTCAGTATGTCAATGTTTATTGGAATCAATTGAGATCTGAGAATTTCTAGCATCTCATTCTCACTGCAGTCATACAGATCTTGAGATTGAAAGTATGCAGACACGTGAAACCGAATGCCGTGAACACGCAGCCCTTGAAGCTTGGAGTGACTCTAGCCGACTGATCAGACTGGCCCCTTTTGACCAAACTTTTTCAGGTGACAGGGTTTTGATTATTATCGTTATTATCGAACTTGCGCACATTATTGGTAATCTCAGTAAACCATTATGACACAATTAGCAAAATGTACTAATTAACAGGTTTCCTGTCAGTGGCAGAGTTCGAAGTTTGTCTGCTATTTGACTAATTACTGTCCTTCATATTCGTCGAAAATTAAAATCGTCCGATATTTTACCAAGTTTCATCAATCCCCATGTCTGTGGAATAGCACTAGGATAGAAACAAACAATAGGCAGTTAACAAAATGAAAACGGAGGACACAGGTAGCATGCCAAACGATGGACTTAAATACATTTGGGGAGATGGATCATTTGGTTCTCCGAGAAGAAAGATAAGAAGAAGGAGGAATAGAAGAAGCACTATAGCAGCTGACCCGTTCTGGTGCGGGTTTGATTCGTACAAGCGACATCTGGAATGCGAGTCCAAAACTCTACCACTGAGCTGCTGCAGCTCCACGAAGAAGGGGAAGGAGCAAAAAGATATGAAAAACCTCCACAAGATAAACAAAAACTAACCTGGTGCTCCTGCCACAGTCAGTAGAGGAAGATTGGCCTCTTTTGCCATGAATCCTATCATAGCAAACACTACTAAACCACCATATAAGGATGTAAACCCAGCCATAAAAATGACGATGACGGTTGCACTGGAAATAAAATAGATTCAAATAAAATACAGTTAAAAATTATCTACAGTGATAGAAGCGATAGTTTAAACTCCATGATCATTACACCCGCTACATCAATGCAACTTTGAAAACCATACTCTCTAATGACAACAATATCAGTATTAACAAAATCATCTCCATTATTATCAACATCATGTTGCTCATCACGGTACACTTCTCCACTACACTATAGGCTTTTACAAAATGTCACATGCAAGATTAATACTAAAGAAATCACTGTCTTGAAAATGTTATGTTATGAATGAAGAAAGAGGATTAAAACCCTTGCAAATACATGGTTCCTGAGATTATATGCAAATAAGAGACAAGGTCTCAATTTCTAAATGGTATTCGCGTTTACAGTGACGATTTTCAGTAACAGATGTGTCTGTTTACTGTGGAGAAAACAGTGAAGGCCTGGAGATGCCCTCCTACCCCCGTCAAAATGAGTGCAAAACAACCGGGACGTCTCAGAGATTAAGTTTTCTTTAAAGTTTGATAGATAATATTATGCCTGGATACATGTAATATTGCAGGAGCTTCAGCCCTGGTTTTCTGCCTTGTATTCAGTCAAACAGACCCCTCGCCTACTTGTTTAGCCCGCCCCCGTTTCTGGATCCGCCACTGGAAACTGACCGTTTTCACGAATTAGCACACATCTTTTGGTGTTAGCCCTGGGACAAGTTAAAAGTTTTATTTTGTAATTTTTTGTTTGTCTAGTGTTATGCTCACCTCTGTCTTCACTTTGAACAAAACTATGTTTGTGGTTTTGACCCACTTTAGTATCAAGATAGCATCAGGTACATGTTTAAAAACAAAACAAAAGAACAAAGTCTGCTTCCTTTGTTAATATGTTCTAGACTGAAAAAAAAATTTGCCAAATAAGCAAAGGTTATTGACAATTGACGCATGCTAGGTATTAACCGATGTTGAACTTCGCTGCTTATTAAAAGTAGAAAATGCAGTGATTTTTTTCAAGGTGCTAATCTTTATCTAATTTGTCCATGGATGAGTAAGCAGAAAAGTTTACTTGGCACAATTTTACCCGACGAGGACAAGAGGACGAGAGGTTCTTCTGAGTCTTGTCATATACTGATTGTCACTCCATTTCCCAAACCCTTCGCCATCCCCACCCTCTAAGAGGTGGGGAGGGGAGGCGGGAAGGGAAGGGAAGGGAAAGGATGGGTACTTGGAACAAACTTTAGCAACCAACGAATGAAGGCGACAAATGTGCAGAAGATCACAAAATGTGTTCCAGTTTAATTTTTCCACAGATTAATCTCCAAATGGCGTTCTTTCGACCTTTTTATTCTAAATTTCATCTATTTTTCTCTTAACAAAAGCTTTTGAAACAAAGTCAGTCCACAAATAACATATCAACTTTGCACTACCTAGCGACGGTAGGTGCATTTCAACGGCGGGGATTTTAGGTGGGGCAGGGTAAGAGGGAAGGCAGGCTGAAATCGAATACTTGCCTGATGTTTCTTTGATGAAACTTGTTATAGCTGGCCATCGTTATAACTCCTCCCCAGCACGGCCCCAAGGAATAAAACACTTGAATGGCAGCGTCAAGCCAAACCTAAAAGTGAACATTACAATTATGAATTCAATCGAACTGAACCGAAATGGGCAAACCTCGAATTTGTGAAGACAGACTTGCTCTTTTAGAAGATCGGGGAAATTGTGGAGGTGGGGCTGTTGTGGATTTAATGACAATTTTCAGCACATGACAGGCTATACATTACGGCCAGTATATTTGGTGGAGGAAGAACAAGTGAGAACCCTGGGAGAAACCACCGATCCATGGGAAGCTGCTAGCAAGCTTTCTCACAAATCTACACGGACAAACCACATGGTCCATCTGAAAGAAAATAGGGGATTGGGCAGGAGGCTGTATGAGTCTACTGCAGCACTACGTGATTTAGCGGGTGAAATGAGTTTTTATACCAACATTCTTCATTTAAACTATTTTCCAGGGACACGTTTCACTTACAGTTCCCTCTAGTGACAATTGCTAAAGAGGATTATATATATATATATATATATATATATATATATATATAACATATATATATATATATATATATATATATATATATACTATATATATATATATATATATATATATATATATATATATAAATGTAACCGCCGAATATGAAGATGGAAGTACCACATATAAAGGCATAACCACCGAATATAAATGAAAAGGAGTTAAGCACAGAATATAAAGAAACAAGCATTGAATATAATTGAGAAAGCACCATATTTATTGAGGAAACCACCGCACATAAAAACGACACTACCGTATAAGGTGGCAGAACCACCGCATGCAATGTCAAAAGTACCTGATATATTAACGAAATCACCGCATGTAATTTCAAAACCACACCGCATATAAAAAGCAATCCACAACATAAAACCTCAAAACAACCGCATATAATATATATAATAAGCGAGCAACAGCATATGATGATAAAATTACCGCAAGCAAATTATAATCCACCCAATACAATAAGGACGAACGACGTAAGAGTCTTGGCGTTCCAGGACACATGGCACTAATTGTATGGAAAAATGGGAACCATTCTGGAAATGGGTGAACATACAATAGAGCATATACGGGTTTGGGTGGCCAGGATTTGGTTGATAATGAAAGTTATTTTGTAGGATAAAGAATATTTTGAGAGCTTATCCTGGTGGTAACTTTTAAAAAATAGAGACATTGTTTTCTTGATGGAATTTCAGTCCTTTAACAGTCTTGAGTTTGGAACACTCATTACTGAAATTAGTACTTGACTCTTTGGTGTGGAGTTGAAAGCACATATTTCAACCGCATGTAACTCAAGAAAATGCCGCGGCTCATATCCTTTTCTCTACACAGAAGCTGTCATCCAGGTTTCGTCTATACTGATAAATATAGGTTTGATCATGAGCACTCAGAAATTTAAAGTAGTTGAATTTTTAATATCATGGTGTTTGAATAGGTTTACTATGGGAGCTGAATTAGTACCGTGAGTCCTATAGATTGCTACAGCAATACAGTGACTCCACATATGCAAGTGCAATTAACTTTACTATAAACGCAAACATATTGTTATATTTGTGGATAACAAGCAAAAGTAATACCTTTTGTGAACCACAGTGTGACTTTCAGTGTTATGTTAAACACATATATGAAAAAGTATATCGAACGTATTACCTGGAATTCCAAAAGTGTACTAAACTTAGGTTTAAAATACAGCTCTATCCCGTCTTCAGATCCGTCTAGCGTCAAAGCACGGATCAAAATGACTGTCAGCAGGATGTAGGGTAATGTGGCAGTGACATACACCACCTGAAAAGAGAAACAATAAAATGTCAACATGTTTTTTCTTCAAAAGGGACAAAAAATGTTTACCATTATAGACAGTATTGTATGAATGAGGCTTTCAATTAAATGATACATCGAATTGCGAAAATACAAAATAGAATCAACATTAAGAAAAACCCCCAACTAATCTTCATTATTACAGCAGGAATGAAATCCAGAAATAATATATATTACAGACGTCCGAATATTCAGTTTTACACAATTTGGTAATATTTGGCAGGTATAAAGATTGACAAAACTGCTTCTAACACATTATTAATACATTCCAGAACAAAAATAAAATAAACAAAAAACAAGCAATGCAATATTTCCATACAAATTTAGCTTGGGCCTTTAGAATGTTCTGCACTTTGAAGTCATGTGTCCTTCAGGAGATGGAATCGCAGGGGCTCGTATCATTACTTATACCTTACATACAAATCATGCATAGACTTAACAACGTCGACATGGTCATAATCACACCCGTGTAATATGCAAGTTCGCCGAGCTGAATGGAATAATATCCTCTCATTGGTCGACAGAAAGTGACGAACTACGCCCACTGATATCACGATTTTCTATGGAACCATAAGGGGACAGTAGTATTCCAATCAGTGCGTTGTTCTTGCATATCAAGCGTACACGATCGTGGCATGTCAAGCGGTAGCTTAAAAAATGGTCTGGCATTCATTAAAGGTAAAATAGTAAGTCAAACTTTGTATAGGTATACAAAGTCAAATGCCTGAGGTAAACTTTGGTGCAAAATTTATTACGCTACGCAAGCTGTTGCTTAAAATATCACCATTAATTTTTAAATAGGTAGCACAAAATGAGAGAAGTGTTCTCCCTTGTAGGATTATACGGTTAGATGCATGATTTGTGGGTAAATTGTAAACAACGATACAAGCCCATGTGGATGAAATAATGACGGTTTTCCTTCCGCAGCGGAAGCAGTCAAGTTAGGTCACAGTGTCCCCTAAATGAGGTGTGAATTTTTGTTTAAGAAGATTGTTAACTACAGATAATGTCTCATTCTCTGACCTGCCTTCAAAATGGACCAACATGTGTGACAAAATTATATAGAATAGCTTGTCCAAACAGCAACGCAGCACTGTCCAAATTACATGTACAACTGACAAGTTGTTGAGCGATATTGACGAGACATGAGTATTTTTGCATGAATAGTCTAAAATGA
>JAECUM010013987.1:0-35595 GCA_016617855.1 Megalonaias nervosa | reverse complement strand
ACACAGCTCTGTAGTAGGCGGAATGAACTAGAATATATACAAATCCTCAGAATCAGACTTAAACTGTTCTACTATGTGTTTTGATGATGCGGAAAGTATACATTTCTATGAAATATGTACACTTTCCGCAAACATCAGACGAGTCACGGGACAAATAAATATCCTATCTCTGTTTGCCAAATCCCGTTATAATGAACCGGTATTGAGTAAATGTACACAGCTCTGTAGTAGGCGGATAGAAAAAGAATAATATCGATCCAACGCATTTACTAACACAGTTCTGTTAGCCTGAGAATACAGTATTTTATCCTTGACTTAGTCAAGGGGCAGAAATGGCTGAAATGTGTAAAATTGCAGATTTTCGCGATTTATTTTATTCAGAAATCTGGTAGTATATAATAATCACAGAATCTGGTGTATATACTTATCATCCTTGACATAGTCAAGGCTAGGTAACTATATAATTATTTCTGAAACGTATATTTATAACTAAAGCTCATAGTGTAGTGGTTAGCGCTTCTGACTCCCGTGATGTAATCACGGACTCGAGGCCCTTGGTTCGATTCCCCGTAACGGACACATTGTCGGGGGTGGCGATCCGATGTCAATTCACCAACGTGGTGAATGTGTTTTGCACTCGCCCGGGGTTTGTTTATGGGGGGGGGTGTACATGAAAATTGGAACTCCCTAAAATAAACAGCAGGGTTATGTGAGCTCGTGACCTTGTGACCTCACTGAAGGGTACCCCACACAAGGACATTCAGAAAGAATGTTAGCCGGACGAAAAAGCCTCATAAGGTGCCTGTGGGTCATAAGAGAGACCTTAACCATGAAGAATACCTTAACCAAATGAAAAAAAGCAAAAAAGAAAGAACTCTTAGGACCTTATGGTAAAGTCTTTACTGGCAACGAAGGGACTCCGTGGAATGATAGACCGATCATCATAGCTGTTGTTTATTTTTGTATTTATTATATCTTTATATATTTATATTAATTCAGAAATATATTTTTATTTATATTATATTATATCATATTATATTATATTATATTATATTATATTATATTTATTCAGAAATATATTTTCATTTATTTATATTTATTCAGAAATATATCAAAAATATGTTTTTATTAATTCATAAATATATTTTTATATTATTTATATTATATTTTTATTAATTCAGAAATATATTTTTATATTTATAAATGTTTATTCAGAAATATATCTTTATATTAATTCAGAAATATATTAACTCAGAAATATATTTTTATATTTATAAATATTTATTCAGAAATATATTAATTCGGAAGTATATCTTTATATTTATTCAGAAAATATTAATTCAGAAATATATTTTTATATTAACTCAGAAATATATTTTTATTTATATTAATTCAGAAATATATTTTTATTTATATTAATTCAGAAATATTTTTATATTAACTCAGAAATATATTTTATTTAAACAAATATTTATTATATAATGAATCATGAAAATAGTAATGCTATTATTGTTGCTATTAAGCAATTACAACACAACGGTATAAAAATATCTGATGAACTTGATCCTGAAAAAATTATGCGTGATTTTGAATCATTACAATTTCGAAAATCCGAAAATAGATATACGCTGCCCTCCGATTATAGATTCATAAAGTTGATCCAACAGTCGATGTTACAATCACTGGCGGCAATTACAGACACACAGGTGAAATTATTTGTTCCCCTTTCACGGTACATCGAAAAGGTTAGGTCAGAATTATCTCACGAATACGAAACAAAAAGACTTGTACACGCTCGTATAAAACAGTTGAGAGATATTATGTCCGCGAATGAAGTTGCGGAAGAGTTACTGGCGAAAGATAGGGACGAGTGTGACTCCGGTGCTATTAGCATCGATGGTGAAAGTGACTGTAGTGACGTTGACAACGAAACCAATAGTGTCACCTGTAAAGTTGTCCGTAGCGATGCTACGGAACTGAGACAAGATGGATAATTCATTTCTGACCCCCTTGACTAAGTCAAGGATATAACCACGGACTAAGTCAAGGATAAAATCCGTGATTATATCCTTGACTTAGTCAAGGGGGTAAAAAAAAAAAAATTTTATTTGACAGATTTTTTTGGGGTTGGTGTTTTCTAGGAAGAGATCTACGATCACGTTCTACGAACGCACATACAGATTTATATACAACATTTCTGACCTAAGGTCCAACAAGTGTCCAGTCTGGTCAGAAAGTTTGAAATGTATCCGCGATAAGAGTGGACTATGACATTTTAGATAAACAACGTTGATTGGTTCTGATATAATCAAATATCCTGGGGGTACTTGAGGGGTAAATGAATACAGAATGTATCCTTGTTGGGCTTGATTGGATTTTTCAACGTCAACTTGATAACTACCATCAATGACATCACATACTAGATTGACCGCAATCGTTGATGTGATATTGACGATTCCTGGCGAAACATGACGACCTTCATTGTACGGATCGTTGTTGTGTCTGAGAATACTTGCTGATGGGGCTACTTTTCTCCATGATTCAAGGAATTTCAGAAAAAGATCAGTGATGTTGAATTCGATTTCTGGAGTTTTATAACGAGCTCTCAGCGTTTTTGAATAATCATCGAGTATTGAATCCAACTGACGAGCTATGGTAGAATCTTTATTGCTATATAGTCGATTGACAAATTTGACATTTTTAAGTATGACGTATCTTACATGTTCATGGTCAGATATCACCGCGTTCAAATGCTGAATCGTATCAACGATACTTTTTTAGTGTCTTCGTTGTAATTTTGCGTCAAACTGATGATTAAATTTTTCAAATGTACCTGAATTCTACTGAATTCATTTAATATTGGACGAAATATCACTTCAGCTTCATTATAATCTTGCAAAATATTCCCACCAGGCGTTACGTAATAAACTTTCGGTAGCAAAAATATTTCCTCATCGTTGATGATAAAATATTCAGCAACGTCCCACGGATATATATTTCTGTAATCGGGTAATTTTATGAATTTTTGCTTGGTTGTCAGAAATTCATTTCGCCGTGGTTCTGGTGGACTAGAATAAACCGCTGAGACTTAAGGCCATCGTAATACTGATCTGACTGAAGATTGATAAATGTCCACGGCGTAATCTGGAGAATATATTTCTATCGCGGATGACAGCGTTGGTTCGTGAACAGTAATGGTCATTTTTTATTCTTTTCCTGTAATGGATTTATTCCGGCGTTGGAATTCTTCATTGATTTGTTCTATTTGATATCTGCCCGTTGGAATACTGACTACTTGCCAGTCAGGAGTTCCATCGGGTTTGTTTTTATTTGCAAATGCTAATGAATTATTCGGCGGAAGACCACCAAACGATTTTGACCTAATATTTGGCCAACTATAATAAACCCGTAATTGCGCTAATGCAATTTCTTTTGCTGGAATTGCTGTCGGAAAATAATACTGAATTCAGGATTAGTTGAACTCGCTGATATCATTGTAGTTCTTACTGGAGCAGTATTAGTGACGATTTGCTGTAGTAATTCCTGTGATGTCATTATTATACTATCATTATTCTAAATCCCTGATTTCTTCAATGTTTTCATCAAATACTTCATTGTAGATTTTTACCATTGCGCTAAATTCTTTATTGGATATTCTACCATCGTTGAACGACGACGAGATCAACGATGATAGTTTGGAATATGCTATCGTTGCTGTATGTAATTTTTCAACATACTCGTGCAATTTTGTGTTCGTGCATGTACCTATCTTCTTTGCAATACTATTAAAACTACCCACTATAGTTGTTCCGGATGAAACGATAATCGTTACAACTACAGGCGCAGTCACTGACGCTGTCAGTGTTGATAATATTACACCGGTTCCAGCAATGAGCGCAGAAACTGAATAGACAACTATGTCAACGACAACCACGCGTCTTCGATATTTTTTCACTTTTATTGTGTAATCGTCGATGATATCTATTAGTTTAGCTTGCCACGCACATATTTGATTGTATCTGTATCGCTGAACATCTATCATTATACTATATCAAGTAATTAATTGAGGTGTTTCAGCTACAAATTCCAGACACCACCAGTAAGACGCTGTGGTTAATTTTTTATCAGATGGTTCCAACATAAACGTTTCTTCGGTATCTTTATTTAATATAATAGACACAATTCCAGAAACATTATCGGTTGAATGACGCCATGGAAATGTGGTAAATATCCTAAATTTTTCAGAACTAAATACGGACAGCCTGTACACACCAGTGACCTCCGTGGTATGTTTGATAGTGTTATTTTGCGGTGTCCATGTTGATGATCCTGATGATACTGTGTATACGATACTGATAATTTGTTTGTGTGGAATTTTAACGAGATTAGTTTTACTGACGATATTAGCAATTCCACTGATAATATCGTTGAGTTTCATGTTAGCGTCGGCGAGTTTTATATCAACGATTGGTATACTTCCAAAAAATTCATTTGTGGTTCTGTTTACGTTTCTGCGAAAATTCATAAACAGTTGTACGTGATTGGAAAAATCAGTTTTGAGTGTGGTCATTCCATCGTTGATTGTAGTTAACGAAGTTGTCAGTGGAATTTCCTTACTATCGACATATTTCTTCGTTGCAGCGTCGAGATTATCTGTTGGTTCTCCTACATTAATAATTTTATTGTTATTCATGTTAATGACGCCGTTCATTACATCGCCGGCTTTTAACACTCGTTCACTTATGCTATCTCGGATCGACGACGGAGTAACAACACTAGGAACAAGTTTGCCCTCTTTGTCATATACAGCAATAAGACCTTCTCGCGATAATCGATTACGAATAATAATATCGTTGATTGAAATATTACTCGTCTTCAATTTTCCTTCACGGTTTTGAAATACAGCAAGTTCGTTTGGATCAACTTTGGCAAGATTGAGCAGGTCAGATAATTCATCATTTATCTGCCTTGTTACTCGCTTGAGTAAATCTTCACCTGGTGCTTGTTGGGTTTTAGTTTTAGCTGATCTTCCGTAAGTATCTACCATTATATGATTAGCGATTATTTAAAACAAAACTCGTGTATTCATGTACAATTTTATAAGGTGGTGTTTTTGATCTTGATAAGGCATTAAAGTACCGCCAGTGCTTCACGGCCACATATTGGAGGATCCGTTAATGTTTTTGTTGGTAGCGTTGAATACCAGACTGGAATATTTTGAAGTCTATTAACATATTTTAAAAATTCTGTTGGTGGTGCCAGTCCGTACGAATCGAAATAAATAATTCCACGTGGATAAATCGCGTATGCAACCCAACGAGTACCTCGGCCTGAACTTCCATCGAGATTAATGATACCGGTTTCAATCGAGTTTGGTTTGTGTGGTAATTGATCACGCATAAAAACACCTCTGAAATTTTTTTATATTTAACCGCGTAGCAGCATCGAGTAAATCAAAACTGGACAACGGGAAAATCAACGAGTCCCTGGAATTCTTAATCCTTTCCCGTTCCTGGAAGTCTCAGACCCTTTTGAGATTCCTTTTCCTGTTCCTTTCCCTAATGCCATTCCAGCAGCTGTTCCAGCTGCACCTAACGCAGCTGCTTTTGCAAAGCTGGGGCTGCAGCGGCTATTAACGCTGGAATAGCTGCAAGAAGTGGAAATATACCACCTGTCTTAGCAATGTTTTTGATGGCACCCGCAGAAAGATTACACGTATACCTTTCTTTGATTGTTTGGCTTCATTGAAATACTTGAACTGGCGTTCTGTCAGCGATAGTTTATTTGAACCACCTGTGATTTGTTCTCGCGCTAGTGATATTTTTACTCCACATTTTTTCGCTGATGCCGACTGCAGTTTTTTAATCTGACCAGGAGTCAGACTGACTCTAACATGATGATATGGCATTTATGATATATTTCTGACTTCTAAATTAACGCTTGCATATTTTCCACTGGGGCATCAACAACTCTCATGCGGCCACCAACACCTTCAAGTAACATTGTTTTATTACTGAGTATGACGGCGATTGCTCTGTAGTTAGCAATAGCTCCTCTTGTAACACGAGCTCGAAAGTGTATGTCAACGACGGACTGTCTCAACAAATCCAAATGTTCCAGCGAAAAATAATAAATCGGATATAAATTTGTAAAATCTAGCTGTGATATTTGTAAACCAGTATCAACATTTTGATCACGCCCCATAAACGACATCAATCGATGATATGCACGCGCCACATGATTTTGCTCGAAATTCAACAAAATATCCTCGGGTGGTTCTTGATGTCAATGAAACCTCGGAAACACCGAGTTTGTCAAATATCATTTTGTCAAATATCATTATACAGTGTGTTTGTGAGTTTACTCGTGCAGCATCTTGAAGCGCAACGAATATATGTCGCGGCGCAGAGATACCTTGTTGTGATGCTATCTGCCATGTAAATAAACCATTTATTGCACTTTGAACAGCATCTGTGGTTGTTGTTAACCATGATAGCGTCGACTTGCCGCCGCTGCCTATGAAAGCGAGTAACCGATTTTCTTCAGATATCGTTGGAGTCATTACTGGCATCCACAATGAAAGTTTTGTTAGTATTACTTTACCAGCATCACCAGCAAGTCGCCAGATTGCATCATCGTCTGTGGCTTTTCGTACGAGTACAACTGTATGTTTGGCCCCGAAAATAACCTTTCTGACATTTCTGCAAAATCCAAAAATATGTGATAGTGGAATCGCGCATAAAAATCTCCTTTCTCCACCCTGCAACATTGGCACCATGAACCACCTGGGCAACGTCAGCGTCGGCGTTACCGGCATGGTTTCTTGGTCGTCTTATGTCATACTGGTTATTATTAGGATGGTCAGAATTGTCCTTGGTAAACATCATTGATGGACCAGCTGATTTTGAATAATCGTCGCTATATCTTGCAAGGCCAAGTATCGTCGTGGCAAGTCAACATCTTTTGAATCGATTCAATATTTTTTTCCGTCAATCATGTACGTGGCGCTATCAAACAACGCCATGATGCCATTATTGACAAAACCAACACTAATATTATCTCCATACGCTGTATTATCTGTTTTTTAAATTTTTCCTTCTACTTCAAGAAATGCTTGAGCGGATAAGAAATATCTGCTCGTATCCAGAACTTGTAATTCAAATCTTCCACGCTGATTTGGCTGTCGTGCGTCATAAGAATAATATTGATAATCCCGAACGGATTCATCCTTGAGAACAGGTGCATCCATGTCAAATGCGGGATCAGATACACGTTTGAACATATTTTATGTTATTGGTCATCGTCTAATACGAAGACCACTTCCTGCCATCAGACCTGATGTTATGTTTTTTTCTTTGTCATCGGCTAACTCTGCTAGTGTTTGATTTGCGGCTTGATTTATTATTTTACTAACATTTGCAGGCATCACTCCAGTGCTGGCCAGTTTCACTTGCTGAGGTTTTCGTCGTACTAATCGTGCTAGTATATCCTTGATTGCAGAGAATGCTTTACTGGCAACGTCGCCGGCAGCACCAATACCTCTTTCACGAATAACGTCAATGGCTTTCATGCCCAGTAACCGCTCCGGTGGCCTAGTGGTTAGAGCGTCCGCCTCGGATGCGGGAGGTCGGGGGTTCGATCCCCGGTCGAGTCATACCAAAGACTTACAAAAATGGTACTAACAGCTGCCTCGCTTGGCGCTCAGCATTAAGAGGTTAGTGTTAGGACTGGTCGGCCTGGTGTCAGGATAATGTGACTGGGTGGGACATCATGCTACATGTCTGCGGTATGATGCCCCAGTGCTAGACATCACTATAAACTGCCACACTGCAGACATCGTAGCGATATGACTGAAAAATTGTTAAAGCTACGTTAAAAATCATAATCACATCACATCACATCACTTCATGCCCAGTTGCTGTGCAATCGGTATTGCTTTTGGGGCTATCCTCGAAAATAAACCCTGAACAACATCACCGAGTCCATCTCCGTAGAATGTTTTATGTGTAGGTAATCGCGAATTTATCACCCTAATCATGGTTGGCCCACGTTGAGCATTATGTATAATCATCTTATTAGAATATATATATATATATATATATATATATATATATATATATATATATATATATATATATAGTATATATATATATATATATATATATATATATATATATATATATATATATATATATATATATATATATATATAACTGCTTAATCTCTGTAATAATCATCGGCGATTTCATTAATGAGGGACCGATAAACATTAATATCCATGATACCACCTGTAAATAATCCTTGACAAATAGCAGTTGCTTCATTAATAATTTCTGGAGAATTATTTCCAGTTCGTTTTCCGCCGATCAGAATTTCTAGTCGATGAACATCGGCAAGGACATTATTTGGACAAGTAACGCTACTTCCAGTAGCGCCAATACCTTTTCCAGTGATACCAAGGGTATCGAAGATATTTGGGGAATCTAGGAGTTCATGGAATATTTCATCACCGGATGTTGAAGAGGTTGATTGTTGTTGTTGTCGTTGTAGTCGTTGTCGTCGTTGTTGTGTTCGTTGTTCTAGTTGTTGTTGTTGTTGTTGTACTCGCTGTTTCGGAGACAGCGATGATGATGGTGATGATAGTTGTTGTGGTTATTGTGGTATTTGTTGTCGTTGCAGTATTTGTTGTCGTTGCTCCGGTGACATCTTTAACCATGCAAAATATGCATCTATTACATCACTAAATTCAATATATCTCGTATCGTTTCTTCGAGCTTGACTAGTGTTGTAGTATGCACGAAATATCCATTTGTACCAGCTTTCACTATGTATGGGATCATCAGTATATTTAAATTTTAAAAATCGTCTTCGATCATTAAAACTATTCACGGCAATCTCAGATAATTCTCCTGGATTTTTAGCCTGTTTAATAAAATTAATACTTTCTTCAGTAAATTTATGAGCTACATCAACCCTGGCTCTTGCTTCTGATTCTTGTTGAGTATCACCTTCCGCTTGATCTATTTCTTGAGTTGGCTGAGCAACAGTTATTTTTTCCGGAAGTCCTCGCAAAAGTCTTTTTGTTTCCTTAGTTCGTTCTGCTGTTTTCTCAGTTGCTGCTGTGGTTCTCTCTAACGCAGTAAAAAGACCTTCAGTGGTTTTTGTAATCGGCTTAAATAATTCTTCCGGGGATTCTGCAAATTCTTCTTGTGTTTGTTGACGCGCCTGTAATTGTTGTTTAACACCATTATGAAGTGGAAGATATCTTCGTATTGCCTCTAATTGCTCTCGAGCTAGTCTAGCTGAGTGATCTTCACCAATCATTATTGATATAATAATGGTTTAATTACAGCAGCAGAGAGGGTGGGACCACGCGTACGTGACCTAGAGGTAAACGAGTAAAAGCATAACGTTGAAAAATACACGTCAAACAACGAGTAACAAAATCAAACTAACCCACAAGATTTTGTTAACGCGTCTGTTTCTCCCCGTATGAAAATGCGTTTAGTTAGAGGCTTTGGTTTAGCGTTATTGACTTTATTTTTCAGTCTTTGTAGGAACCTTTATTTTTCATAAATAAGGTCTCAGGCACAATGGTCTGTTCACCCTCTCTGCTGCTTCTCCAGCTGAAGGGTGTGCTCATGGTGACAAACAAAGGATTTGATGGATCCAAGCGGGAGTTGTTTTCATTTCTGACTTTTACCCAGGTGATTGTCTTTCTGGAATATTTCTAAGTGTCTCTCCAACGCTCTTGTATAGTGTCGCCAGCGTCCCTGGAAAGCGTTCAATAGCTCGTGCTGTTCTGACAATCGGACCAGGTTCATCTTCTGTTCCCATCATTTTACTAGTGGTTTCCGCGACTTTCTTCACTTGTTCATGGGTTTCGGCTGTGGATTTGATCAGTGGTGCTAAAGTTGCTTTCTAAGTCATCTGTGAGACCTTCACGCGCAGTCTGTCTTGACTGTAACGTATTTTTACACGCTCGCAGCCGGCTATAAAATATAGATCACCTCCAGGTGCTCACGAGCAGCTTTACAACGTCGATTATCCTTGTTTTGTATATTGATCAATGCTCGCCGCGGAACATTTTTTGGCGTTCAATATAATTCGAACTATGGGAAAGCTTTGACGAGGAAATATGCAGTTGAACTTCCATGCATCTGTCCACAGTCTATCCAAATCCTGCATTTATGAATTTTTCCAACGTCTCAAGAATCAATGCAAACACTTAGTAGATTTCATAATTAATGATCTCGGTGTCTTTGAGGTTTGAGATCACACGAGAACCACTGCTAATCCATGGACTTGTGATTTTAAACACATCATCACTGTCACGGTTAAATGGCATAATCAGATGCACATGGAGGATAATCTCCATTTTAATCACGAAGGTGCCTGCGTGCTGTAATGTTGATATAATATGATTTATAGCGTCTATACCTGGCTCTTATTCAATCGGGATACTAGCCTGATAATCTTGCAAATCCCCACGACGTCTATATAACTCAGAATCGGGAACATGGAGTCGTCGCGCCTTTGTTCAGGCTCAGTGGCAATAATACGTATAATACAGCAACGCCCTTGTATATCGTCAACTATGGGGCTGTGCTGTTTCGGCCCCCTTAGCCAGTGTAGAAATTTTGATACCTAGCTGTGTTGCTCCTGTGCGGCGTTCCTTTGCAGTCCTACACGGCTAATGCAGGTGAAGTTCTAATAATGTAAGTACAAATATCTGCTTTGCCGTGCCTCTTGGTATCTTTATCCCTCGCTCGCGCACGAGTTGTCTGAGGTAATTCACAGTCGACATGTTGATATATAAGGAAAATCAATATCTAACTGAAAAATTTTTGTATTATTGTTTTTACTTTACCGGAACAGAAACTGCAATCGCTTCATTCCTGGCTATTATTTCACTAACGTCTATATCGATAATTTTGTCAAACAGATGAGTATGTTCGGCAAAGCTGATTACGTGACTTAACTCTCATATCACATTTTATGAATGGTCGAGTACCGAAACAAATACTTAATGCGAGCAAGTTGGATTTATAGTATTCATAATGACATGGTCTGCAACAAAGTTCACGTTTTCCACGGCATACACCTTTACATTGATTCCATCCCTATTATATCTAATCATGGGCATGAGGTGGTATCTGATTCAGGAGAATACAATTTTGATCATATATTAGAATTTTAAGAGTCCATCAAGCGATCAATCATATTTTCGTATCACATTAATGAAAATGTGTAACTCAGACCTTTGCAAATACACGGGTTTGTTCTTTCCGGGGTATTAAAATTGTTTGGCAAGCTTAAATAAAATATCTTCCAAAACCGTGTCGTCCCCATTAAGCTCAAATGACCCGTTATAGAGTAATACATCAAAACATGGTGGTGTGCTTGTATATTTCAATGATAGTTTGCTTCGCTTATATTTAGCAATAGCTTCTGAGAATTTTTCTCAGTGCTTGCGCTGCTGCGTGTATGCAGCGTTGGACAGCATTTCGTAACAGACGTCGACTGTGGATGGTGTTGTAATATTATAATGTTGAAAGCATTTCTGTAATTAATTTGTTTCTTAATAACCTTCGCTGTATTAACCATTTTCACTACTCATTTCGATGTCATCACTGTCTTCTGTTACGTATATGTAATTAAATTGCTTGTGTGTAAGTTTTAAATTCTTTTTTTTTATTTTTGTTTCATTACATTTTATTGTAAGGATAATATTTTTACTGGATTTGATATTTTTCCCATTAAATTTAGTTCTGTTCTTTTAGTCTGATTGGAACGCAAAAGTATTGCTTTATTACTAATTTTAGCTAACCTAGTTCTTAACCTTGGTTCCGATTTTGTAAACATTGAATGAAAATGATTGGTTATTACCAAGGTCATGTTCGGCCCATGTGTTAGCTAAGTTGTAAACAGCCTTTCATTTTTATTTATTTCCAGCGTGAGAATCTGATTCTTAGCTAGGGCTATTCTGGCCTACGTGTAAATTAGCATATTTTTTACTGCGCTGTTCGATGATTAAGTGACCACGCGACCCATCACGCGGGTCTGAAATGACGTTTTAGTTGGGTTTAATATTCATATCTCAGTGAAATTTTGTCAGACGTAAAATTGTAACTTTCGGCTCGAGGTATTTGTCTTGTTGTTGCCATCTGAGTTGATTTTCGTATTTAAAATAATTTATTCATCCTGGAAAATATTTTTTTTCATCGAAATACTTGGACAAAGACATTTACTAAATTATTTGGAATTCTAAAGCCGGAATTATATTCTTGGTGACTCACAAGGAACTGTTGACACATCAGTACAATACTGCATTCATCTGACGTCATCGCCTTCCGTATTGGAACGTCATCGAGATTCGAACTTGGATTCAATTAGAACTGTTTAGTGATAGGACTTATATTTTTCAATTCTATGATTACTTTTTGGATTATATTCACAATCCGTAAGTCCTATTTCATATTTTTACCTTGCTTTCTAGGGAAATAAATTATTTTCTTAAAACTTACAAAGCTTGTCGGCTTCACTTTGTTACTTTCGTACGAGCCTACACGTAACACTTCACTAATTTTTTCAGTACCTCTACTGGGTCTAATGACTTTCCACACTTTTTTCATAAGCTTCCCTACGTTTCCGTCGTCATATTTCCAATGCAATTCATTAAACAAAACGATTAATACTTATGACACGCATTTGAAAAATCATACATCTTTTGAGCATCTTTAACGAATATGTATGACGCATTGAAGCGTAACACAGATTTCATTTTTTGTCATTACAAACACTTCAGTGATCGGGCAACATGATTCCCACATTAGATACGATCATAAATCCTTTCTAAATTCTAAACCATCAATTGGCAATGGATTCGTCAATCGTATATCTCATCATCATAAGCAACAGCAACAGCAGGAACATAGCCGTCAATATCATCGTTGTAATAGTCATCATCATCAACAACAACATCATCATCATTATGACGAACAACAATTTCTACTACCTAAACTACCACTACTGCTACTATTACTACAGCAAATACTACTAGTATTGGTAGTAATATTAGTAGTAAGTTTGCTAATAATCAGCCCCAGTCAGAGGCGGCCCGGGAGGAGCCATTTGGCCATGGCCTCAACCCCTAAGAGGCCACGAAAAGCGTTTATAATTAAAGGATTCTGCAAATAATAAATAATAAATATACTTATTTGTGTACTTAGTTATACTTAAATCTTTATATAGAATATTATATAGGATTGTTTTGGCATTCAAAATTTCGATATAACTAAAGCCTTGGGGCCTCTAACTTTCGAACTGGCCCGAGCCTTTATCAACCTCTAAAAAAGGGGCCTGTTTGTACTACTAGTCTACTAAAGTATCCTTTCTTTTTCCAGATATCTAATAATGATATTGTGACCAGTTTCTTCGAACACCGACCAGGCGACCCTATTCCATACAGGCAGCCTCCAGAGGGCGCCAGTGAGGATGATAACATAGAAGCCGTTTTGTTCGAGAAATGATTTCGCATTGATTCGTAGCCATAGAAAAATGTTTACCATGTTCCAGTCATATACATTGAGGTGACACTCACTTTAATAATTTCTTTCCTACGTTTTGCAATGATTACGACATCAAATAATAAATAAGCAAATGGTTCCAAATAGCCTTCTGCAATCCCGATAAATAACTTGAAAATAATTTCTGTAATCGATCCCTACATGCACATATTTTACAGTGTGATTCTAATTAAATATTCTCTATTGACCACCCGGGATCCTAGGTGGCTGAGTGGTCTAAGGCGCTCATCTTTACAGATAACTGGCATCTCACCTCTTTTCGCCAGGGTTTGAGTCTCGGGATCGGCCAAACTGAGTATGTGAGAAAGCTTACCAGAAGCCCCGTAGCTTCCCTTGGGTCGGTGGTTTTCCAGGGGTTTGCTTGGGTTCTACCTCCAACAAATATACTGGCCGTTATGTCAAGCCTAACATGTGATGAAATACTCATAACGAAGAACAACATTTCTAGACAAGAAGCTTTGACAAAGGCTGTATCAGATTCTTCTTCAAAGAATAAGTTCTTTTTAAGATTTATGTCCAACCCCTGAACCACCCCCCCTCCACAAACACTCATACAAGTCGACGCTATCATGGTTAACAAGAATTTAATCGACTAATACATAGCTTGTTTGTACGAAACTTTAGTAGTCTCCAGTAGTGACTTGAAATATTAATTGTCATGCAGAATAAAGATTCAGTGATAGTCAGGATTGATTCTATAAGAACTAAAGTTCATTTATTAGTATTTGTTTTAATCAGCCATTAGCTTCTTTACTTGTAAAGGTGTTGCATCAACAAATACGTATCCAGCTACTGCGGTTTATTATTGGAACCTAAACATAGCTCCAAACAATGAGCTTTACAGCCAACATTTCAACATGGTCACTGAAGCATGAAATATAAATAACAGAGACCTCGTTTTGCAATAAGGATGTCATACTTATCAGACTTCATCCACACAATATGTTTCACAAATCTAAGATAGGACGCATATTGCATTCTATGAGCGCATGTATCCATGAGCTAAATACCAAAGCATGGTGATTTTCTTATGTTGTGATCTTATGAGATACTGAGAAGCATAAGTTTCACAATTATAGCATCAACAGAGCCAGGTAAAAGGACATTAAACACAAAATTTGACACAATTCAATGAAGCATTAAAAATATAAGTGATAATGACCTACATTTCAAATTTCTGCAACGAGTGAATAGGGGTCCTCAATGTGCAAGTCTAAAGATTCAAGCACGAACAATAAAACACCAAACTTAACCAAAGTCAGTAATGCTCGAAACATGAATTACTATAACTTACTTTGGTGTATGCAGTGAGGAAGCAGTACTGATCAAAATGTAACCTCTCAACACGTGATTCCAAGTATATCAGTATGTAAGAAAGTCACAAAAACCGATGTGGCTATGAACTAAATCCAAAAACGTAATCCGAGCCAGAAAAATATTATATGTAGTTCACAATGACTTTTTTCTAGGGGTCCGGTGCTAATAAAGATACATATAATCATCTACTTTGATGTTTGTACTATATAAAGGTTTGAGAAAAAAAAATAGAAGAATTAATCAAAGTCAGTGAAGTACCAAAACTAGGGTTGAAAAAATTTATACATTTTGAGATATCTGATTTTGAATGCATTAGTGAATTATACAAATCTGTCTTGTTTATACCTTCTTTAGTTTGCAATATTTTTGTAAAGGATATATTGCTCTTTTTGAATTATTGGTGATTTAAAATGTTTATACATGGAGAGGGTTTCAATTCATTTTTTAAATCAAATCTCTTTTTATTTTCATTGCTGGTAAAGGAGATATATGCAGTTGGCACCTTTTACCTCAAAGAAACTTTGTAAACTTTGTAGATAGGAGACATGTTATGTTATCGTCTTTTATCAGAACTCAGAATGCAAAAAGCTTCCGTTCCACAGCATTAAATAAAAATGAGCACGTTTCTGTATTACTGTACTTTGATAAAGAATATCAAACATGCTGTATTTATAGGTTACTGCATTTGTGTGGGAAAATATGAACGAGTTTTTCGGATGACTATGCTGCACGACCTTGGGAGTGCAGTATATCTATCCGATAAAACGTGTTCATATTTTCCCATACAAATGCAGTAACCTTTTTATTATATGCTCATTTTTTTATTCTACCCAAGGCTTAATTATATAAGCAAAAATACACTACAAGAAACAAAGTAACTGAATGTATGCCGTATTCCAAACTAAATACACAAGCGTAGATTCATCATTACACAACAACATTATTAATGCGCACGTAACTCCGCCCACATAAATTTGAACTTAGTCGCGCGCTAGACATAAGTTTCGCAAGAAAATGGCGTTTTGATCTACTTAAATTGAAATTTGAAGTCATATTGTGAATGAATGCGCTTTGCAGCAACTTTTCTATTTGATCTGGAATGAATAGATTTTTGTTCGACGAAATTTCGTGATTATGGACTGGATTTGTCTACATGAAGTACATCGGATTTCAGTCAGTAGCGTCTGTGCCAATTCTACATGAAATATACATTGGATTGAAGCAGTGAGGGAAGAAGCGTGTTGACATCTGCAAGTGTGTTTCTCTTCTATCACTGAACGTTTCAAATCATAATGTGGGAAAAATATAAAGTCTTTCATTTGCAATTATCGAAAAGACGCTATGGAATTTAATGTTTATTTCATCTTGAGTGCAGTAAGGAGGATGTAATTGCACTTGGAATATACTCGAAATTACAGTACAATTTCGAAATGTGTAATCAAGCTTGAGATCCCATGACATGGCTCATGTAATTCGGATTTGCGGAACTAAGTACATTTGAGGAAATTCAGAATGAAAAACTGTAAGTGTATTTTTTTGCCATTCTTATTACCAGCTAAAGAAAACAGTTTATGCCTTGTCACTTGCATGTTGTTTGTAAGGACCCTGTCTGGCGTCTATAGCTAGCCTAAATCTGAAACATTGTATCAAAAAAGTGAACGCGGAATGTGCCAAAGCAGTTGGTATGTGGCAGTCCACGAAACATCTGCTTTAGTTCATTCAGAAACAAATTGTTTGTTTACAATAGAAAGTAGTTCCTTTATTCACATGAATGCAATATGAATTGAGCGCGTGAGTTCAATATCGCAAAATATTGGCCGATTCTGATAATGTCAAGTTAACAGAGAAAAAATGAGCATATAATAATATGGTATATCAATCGTACTGTATTATGGTATACCAAGCATACTGTATTATGGTATATCAAGCATACTGTAGTATGGTATATCAAGCATACTGTAGTATGGTATATCAAGCATACTGTATTATGGTATATCAAGCATACTGTAGTATGGTATATCAAGCATACTGTAGTATGGTATATCAAGCATACTGTAGTATGGTATATCAAGCATACTGTATTATGGCATATCAAGTATATTGTATTATGGCTATTTTGCATATTAAGATCAATCAGTGGTTCAAAATGTTTAGAAATTTGTAAAAACGGCAGTCTTTATTGTCATTATGGTGATTATTCCACTGCCTAAGGTGAATATTCCCTGAAAAGAAAACGCCAGAATATGCTGTAACAACAAACGACATGGACTGATATATATTTTCTGACAATTAAACGCCAGCAAGTGCTGTAAATAACAAAGATATGGACCGACATATATCCTCTGACAATTAAATGCCGTCAAATGCTGTAATAACCAAGATATGGACTGATATATATTCTCTGACAATAAAACGCCGGCAAATTCTGTATTAATCTTGTGATTGAGGAAAAACCACGCTACATAAATAAACCTTTCTTTTTCCCACAATCATATAACAATTCTGAACCTTATTCATCAATAATGAACAATGCTTGAACCAATGAAAACTCTTTTCCTTCTGAAAGGTCTAAATATAAATGATGTTTAACTCTAATCAGTGTTCCCATCCTTGTGTGAATAGGGAGTTAGAAGCTTGTCTTTCTTACATTTACTGGATGTTATTCATCTAGTATTGATTATGATGCAGTTAGGGACAATATATACGCTTTAAGCTTCAGAAAGTGACCGATTTGGCTGGTGCCTTTGAGCCAGGGTTATTATGATCGATTTTGTTATAATCTCTAGTTATATCAGAGGTCACTAGAAACTCTCATGTGTAACTCAGAAGGAGGCTCTTTGATAGTTTTTTCTCGACTTGAGTCGACTTTGTCTTTAACTGAGTTACTCTTTCCTCTTTTTTCCACATACACATTTTTTTTCTTGTTGAATTTGTTTCTTAGTTCCAGTAAGTCTATACGAGTCATTTGAACTGTAAGGGATTAACCTTCCCACCAAGGTATGCCACACTTTTCCACAGTGAAGAAATATACACTTCTGCAGTCTTTTATTTTCAATGTTAGCATGAATTGTCCACATTTTAGAAACTTCTGTTTAATATGTGCCTATTTTTCCAATTGTTTGAACAGTGTAGAATTTCACAGAATACACGTTGATTTATGTTGCTCCCACCACAAGTATCAGAAAAGCAAGCTACTCCCTTGATGTTGGATGTTCTGCTATTAAGAGAGTTTAGATGCAAGATAAGACAAGTCCCAATAATGCGAGATCCTCTACATCACCGTATCTCATCTGCTAGGAAGAAAATTGCATTACCATCTTTCATAATATAAAATTACCATTTACCACATTAAATAACAAGAGGTTGTCATGATAGATTGTAGCTCGAATGTTGAAAGGTGTCAAGTTGCATTAGAATTTGGCTCTTTTTTAAGACATTGTTCTTGCCTATATTTATTTTCTTCGTCGTTGTTTCTTCTTGTGCTTTGATGTTCATAGCAGCATCAAATGGAACACTGGTCTTTCATCTGCTGAGATAGGTAAATTATTTTTCTTACTGAAGTTGTTTCTGTACACATTTTCGTTGACGTGTTTTAGTAATCTTCTTTGCCCTTCTCATCTTGGAGTGAATGCGTTCATCGAAACTTTATGACATGTAAAGGCATGGCTGTAATGTATATTTCCTTCATCATCAACTGTGGTAAAAGTATTCATGTGGTAACAAAACGAACTGATTATCATTTCTCGTGATTTACTAGGTGGAGGTGTGAGCCCCTACCATCACTTCCAGTGACAACTCCATGTAGTTTCCTCCATCATTGCATAAAATAAACAGTTTTGTTCAGCCAATATCTTTACAAATACGTTTTTCCTCACCAACACAGTCAAGTAAAACGTTTGAGACTCATTATTCTTCACCATTCTGAACCTCTTTCATACTCTGTCTGCTCCAGAGCATGTCTGCTTCTCATAATTAAATAAACCCAAGGAAATCTGAGGAGAAAAAAATTATTTTGATGTTATTTTGCTATACTGCTCAAACATTTGACACTTAAGTGTAACCGTCGTACAGACTTGACTCCCTCTGTGTACAAATCTTTTTTCCTTCCACTCATGTGAATGTCCTATTAATATTTTGAGAAAGCTTCTTTTGTTTCGATTGTTCATCGGTATCATTTGTGGTGTCAAATTCGTAGGTGGATAATCCATAGTGTGAAGTTAGATAGTGTGCATATCTCCACCTGAAAACCAGTAATATGTGCTTTCATTTAAATGGTGTCTTTACCTGACGAATTTCAAAGATCACCTATTTCAGCATCTTAAAGTGCAGAAGCATTTGAGGCAATAGTAGCTGTCATATTGAGATCTCCCTCTTACATACTATATATGCTTGAACAAATATCGCCTTAATTTTTCTTCCATACGTCTTCTCTTTTCACAGCAACATAAATGATACCTACCCGTTACTGCATTAAGTGTAATATGAATGTATTCAATATGGGATGTTGCTATCAGATCCGGTTGTAATCAGATACTGGGTTTAAAGGTCGACTTGAAAAAATCTGAAGAATTCGGCTCAAGATATTCGTCAGTGTCATAAAACCGATTATATCTGAGTTCAACAAGCAATTGTTCTTCATTTTGTCAGTCATTTTAATGAATCTGATTTTTTCTGACTTAGGTATTAGCTTGCTATAAAAGCAGCAAAGCTCCTATAATATACTATAGTTACATCTGGATGCTCAGCAATTGTAGCTCTCTTTCCTTGATCGGCATACAGTGATGTAATGTTCCAAATCATGTCATTACGCTGTTATTATCTGGAATAATTATTTTTCTATCATATTACTTTCAAAGAGTTGGTATAAATAACTGATGTGATATTTCTGCGTTTTAGATAGAGAGTTCATTTTCTTCACACTCTGGTGTATTGCATTTAAAATATCAGAACTCTCCTTTTTTGTTCTCTGTAGTATATTTGCATTGCTTTCAAATTAAGTGACATCACTGATATCACCAACATTTGATAATTACTCCAGACCTTCATTGAGAGAATTATCTAAAGATCTTTGATGGGTCATTTTCAGAATCATTTATAAATCCAACCTGGCCTTTATGTTTATAAATATATTCTGCTGCATTTTCTTTTCACTGACTGTAAAACATTTGTGCATGTCTTTTTTGTGCGAACATAGATCAACCTCAGAAACAGATGATATTATACGTGCCTCTAGTGGCATCTCTAATAATAGCATTTATATTAGCATGGAATGATATGTACATAATGTCATTTATGCTCTACTGCAAATTATCATTTGCTGACCGTTGGTCAAAAGCAGCATGTCATTGTGACCTTTATATTTTGCTACAACTTAAGTACACGAAATTCCCATTGTTCCTGAAATATATCAAGTCGATAAACATCTGACACACTACACATTTACATTAAGTTTGTTATGAATTAAGAGTCTTCAAAAGAGAATCATTAGGTCACAAAAAATATTGTGATCAAGATGGTAGTCTAGGAGAGTGAAAATATTATAATCAAGGTTATATTGTATAGTTACATAAGCATTAACAACAGCAAAAGGAAACATAATTCACACAATTACAATTTCATATGCATTTCAAATTCGTATGTATTTGTCGCAAGGTTATAGCATTTGCAAGTAAGGAATTTTAAAGAGTGATGAAAACGTTCCAAGTCTCAAGTTGTGTAGATTGATTTAGCGATGGTTAAATCACGACATGTACACATGTGCAAGAGTAAAACATCTCTTATAAGTCATGCAGTCCTTGGTATTCCTTTCAATCTACGATTAATTTTAAACTACTATACTTACCTAGATACTGTCAATTTACAATTCTTACAACATCGAATATTGTGGCTTCTCGTCCAGGTAACTCAGATCATCCACGAAGATAAATTTGGGATTCTAGGAATGAACCAAGTATTCATGCATCATTCTGCAAATTATTTATTTTTCTACAATCTCGACGGGCGCTTCACTTAACATACATGAGGGGCCCGGCTACAGGATTTTTTAAAGTACTAACCGCCATTGTTTATATAGCTTAGGAGCTTCAGGTGATAAAAGCATTATAATCGAGCTAACTTTCTCAGGCGAACCACACAAGTCAAACTCTATAAACCAATTAAACGTCGTAACAAACTAACACTTTGGAATACACATGAGTTAGGAATTTGGCCGGGGAATTTAAACACAGACGTTATTTAAAAAATGAAACGTTGTATCCAAGAACGAAACCTTTCTAAATTATTTACTTTGCTAAACCATATTGAGTATGATCTACCAATGGAAGCTCGTCGTCAGAATCCGATGGCGTTCGTCATGCACGTAATAGCCTTGGTCGTCCTTAGGCAACCTGTTCTCGGACTTCATCCAAACATCAAGTTCATGTTTTCGTTGATTATCGGTTATTCGTGAGGGTGCTCGATGTAATACCTCGAGGTGATCTTGAGACAAGAAAAGAACATTGCCGCTCAAAGTTCAGCATGTTCGCTATCGTTCTTAGAGTATATTCCATCTCCGATGTGATGTATGTACTCAGACCGAGAACGAGGTTCAAGACACTTCTCGATCACGGTTCTTGGCGTTCGAGAGAGATAAATCACAAGAACATTGCACTCGAGTCAAGAACCGTTTCCTCGTGTCTCACCCGAAGTCAGCAATGACAATAAAACCGAAAAACAAAATTGTACTGACATCATCTGCCTAACCATGACAGAAATTTACATCAATTTAAGTTACAGCAATAGTGATATCCATTATATAATGTGTTTAGCAGGCTTTAGGAACAATAAGGAACAATAATATATAAACTGTTTAAGGTTTCTTGAAATCACATTTTATTATATATTTTAGTGTGAGATAAAATATATCTGTGGAAAAAAATTATTTTGCCACTGGGGCGATGTAACTTTTGGAACTACTTTTTTCTCCATTCAGGAAACATGTCTTATTCATATTATGCAAACCTGTATTTCCATATTTAGTTTTTTTTTATCAGTTTCCTTCTTCTTCTGTTCCTTCTCTCATTCTCCCTCCATCATTTACTCTATCTCTCCGTATCAGGATGAACAGATTTTAAAATGTGTGAAATGTAGACAATTAATATATATGTATGCAATTAAATCAAATACAGTCATTATTTTGGCACAATATACAATCTGATGCATGATCTGTGCAAGCTAAAGTTGTAAAACGTCCTTCGCAAAATTATTGTAAAATTTATGAACTTCTTATTGATGTATTAGTGCAGTCCTTAATTGCCTTGATATGGAATGGAGAAATTCCATGCAAATCGACGGTTTTTGCCTTTCAAAACATATAATAAGGAAAGAACAATCTACATTTCTTTAAGTAGATATACCGAAATGTTTCATTCGTGAAGTGGAAACATTTTATGTTGTCACAATTGTTGCCACTCGTGAAAATACAGTGACTCCGTCTTACTTGTGAAATGTTTCCGTATAGCTACTGCAAAAAAACAGATATCTTCTATCAATTTTTATCACTAACGATCACATTTGTAAAGCAGTCTTTAGAAGAAGTAACGATTTTCTATTTATAACCTAGGAATTTAATATTTGCTAATATATATATATATATATATATATATATATATATATATATATATATATATATATATATATATATATATATATATATATATATATATCTTTATAGAAACAACAATATGAATGAGAAACAAGGGAAATTTTTAATGCGTCTGTAAATGAAAAATTATGTAATTCACTTTGTTTTGTTGTGAAGATTATCTTCATCATTGTCCGTGATGAAAATGTAGAAACGGATAATATGGTGATAAAGTGAACATAACTGTAATAAAGCATTCACCCTAAAATTAAGTAATTATCGTTCTTTTTGAATATTTTACACATGAAACTAAATCAAAGCGACAACACAGAAATCTGAGCATGAAAAAAGACTTGAATAACCTAATTGCGTTTACTTTTTTATTTTAGAGTACTAAATACCGTTTCTCAATATTTTTTTTATGTGGCGAGAAACGAACGACAAACTAAAGGCTGCTTGTGACGCTACAGAAATATATGAACGGCAATATCGTGGGAATCGCAATAGTTTCCAAGTAGTCGACCAGGATATAAGTCCCTTGGGGTCAGAATTGTTCCAGGGCCAATGTCAATCAGTAGCATGGAAATGGACAGTCCCAAATCACTTAAAAATTTACTTTTGATTTTGAAACATTGTATCACAATACAAGTATATTTTTTTCTGGACCATCGGTACATTTATTAAGAAAAAGATTATCTTGAATCCATTAGCCATAATATCCATTAGTGCTGTCTACCCAAGGATATGCACTGGTCAAACAGATTAAACCAGACAATCATAGTTGTAAAATCCAGCATAGAGGTATGATAATATTTCTGGAACACCCATATTTTTATAAATCCAAGCAACCCTCGAGCCCTTGTACTGCGTTGTAATTTCTTGAATGAGCATTGAGTGGAACATATAAAGACTACGATAGACAGCAAGAACATAGAATATAAAACAAATTACGCATTGTTGTTTAACCGGCCATATGAATCATGTACTTCATCGGACATTTTAGTACGAAATATTACATAAGTATAATAATGATGATTAATGAAGCAAGTTATTGGTCAGGGATAAACATTGATTTATTACAACTGTACGTCTTATTTTTGCATAGAATTTGCCCAAACAATACAAAATGAGAGACAACTTATCAAACTCAGAACTTAACTCCAGCACTGCTGTATGCACACCTTATCACAACTATGTTTTCGTTCTAATATAAAATGGAGTTTTTAAATTGCAGAGATAATAGAATAACGACAGACAGCTTGTTCAAAGCACAACAATAAATATGGCCTGTCAGTAGGTCAATCTATGGGGAATTTCAGAGCGCAAATGGTACAAACGTTGTATTTCGAATCGAAATGGATTAAATCTTGGTTTAATAGTTTCTACATAAATTAAGAACCACAAGTCTTCATAGTCTTTCACAGATACATGTTGTGCATATTTTTTACCAGCATGATATTTTACAACTAATTGTGTATTTATCTGAAAGGATAATATGTTAAATTTTGTATTAAGTGTTTCAAAATGCTAATTTCAGTGACTTTAGAGTCTTCCCATGGGGTTGTTAAATTAGAAATACAGCACGTGCCTCCACCTATTTGATTAACTCACTGATGAATTAATAAATTAATTAAATAATAACGAATTATGTACAGAAGGACAAAAAATGACGAACATGTTTTAGGCCGTGAATGTATGAATAAATGTAGCATTGAACGCCATAAAATGTCATAGTAATTATTCTTCTTCTTTAAAACGTAATGCGTGATGACTAAACGATTACCAACAATATGACAACAGCGAAACTCAGAAGGGAAATAGACTTTGACTTGTACTTCACATTACATAGTCTGTTTATAAATGCCAGTGAAAATGATATTCTTGAACACATTGATGCTCATTAAATTCAAGAGCTTGATAAATGATACATATGTCATCAATCCTTTAAGTAGAAATGAGAGTATCATGTCACAGACACGGGGGTTTGTATAGCTATGTTTTGAAACAAACCATATCGTTTGTACTTTAGGTAAATTAATTTGTCTTAATATTGTGATTGCGTCAAGCTTTAGTTGATTGCGGTATTGTGACCTTACTGTAATCTATCGGACTACATTATTGTCAAGACAAGAAACAAGCTTCACTGTGTAATACAAATTTATGACGTATGTTGTATCCGCCTTCATAACAAGAATTAACGCGGGCGACAGATGATTGCTAAATAATTATCTTTCTTACAGGATTTGAGATGATCGACAGGTATGCTTAGTAATTGTTTACCCGCATGGCGAACTAAGAGATTAGAGGAAGAAGGGTGTGGGCAATATATGTTTATATTCAAACATGAGTACAGTAATATATATTTTCACTGACTCAAAGTTATAAATCAATATAGGCCTCACAGCGGTTTTCAAAATGTGGCAGCTCCCTCGGAGACAGGGAATTTTTATAAAATGAGTAAGGAGGCAATCGTACTATCATCAATACATAGTCTTAAATTGTACTACATGTTTACATTTTTTTGGAAATGTCTCTCTAGCAATGAGTTTTGTGCAAGTCTTCATTTTCACAATTTTCAAATTTTGTTTTCAGCTGGCACCATATTGCCATATTTTGTGTTGATGAACCGCTAAACATTACTGCAAATACTTAATTTGCGAAACATTTCGGACTATTATAGCTGGACTGGTGGGCCTTGTCAGATTTCCAATTTAATCATTAAATAACTAAGTACATGTACCAATCTTATCTGAAGATCTATATACATATGTCTACGAGACATACTGTGATTGTCGATTTTCCTAAGGTTTCTTTGTTTTGTTTTTAATTTTCATATATTGTATTATTGTCGTTAAAACATGAACTTGGTTGGATAATAAAGCTGCTTTGGCATCAAAGTAAACACATACGGTCATGTATCACGTTCCTTATGGCTCCAACTCTTGCAAAATACATCTCAGCTGTCCGGCGCTTTTTACTCTTGGGCCATTCATATTCCTCGAGGTAGGTTACCTTCAATGTTAGGACAACACCACTGCCTCAAGGATGTAAATTTAGTGTTAAAATGCCAGCCTGGTAAGTACTAAAGATAGCCAAAAATTGGCCCGATACGCTAACACAACGGAAGGCCAGTTAGCCAAATGACGTTGGGCCAGCGTCATTTACCCAATCTGGGCAGATGCTAGTGATATATCAATAGGATAAAGGGAAACACATAGAAATTTATTTAAATTATTTTTCATTAGAAATCTGGCTCCTATTTCCATCACGGAACGATAATAATGATTTTGTTTTCGAAAAAGATAAGGGTTGGGGTGCTAGATAGCGTTGAAGGCAAAAAGAACCAAATACATCTGCAGATCAAACGAAATCGAAGGCGGGTGCGAGATTTATTTCGTCGTTAATTTCTTTTTTCCCCAAATTACATGTTTAATATTTGAAATTAAATCCAACTGAGTTCGAGGATGCAATTACATTTTTTACAGCTTGTGTATCAGCTACAACCCAAACATGTCACAATCGCGAGAACAAATTAAAATACCTGTCTGAAAAATATTAAATATAGTGTCGAACGAAGAAATAAATATGTTTTACAATAGACTTAACAGAGAAATCCGAGCTTATGTATAATAATTATCTAAATATGATGGAGTTTATTTTATTATTAAGTCTCCAAAATGTGAGCACATTTTGTCCACTCCGCCCATATAGGAGGATTCAGCCTTTAATTTCTAAATGTTTACATTTCCGCCAGTCTCTCATAAAAGGCGTAGTGTTGTGACGTGTGACTGACACTTCCTTTCAGCCGTTTACAACACGTGCAGAGTGAGCAACTGTCAGCAGCAAATTTAATGCAATTAATGACACCTACGGTCTGTGGCGTGACGAAACATCTTAACAATATCAAATGACTTGCTTTTCTCTTATCAATCTAGTCCCCGGATTTAAGAATGTAAATGAATATCTTTGATTGTATGCTTCTTGACAATAATTAATTAAACTGATAAATAAAATATAGTATTAATAGTATTTGTATACCTTTCACGTATACATGAACTTACCTATTTCTAAATTTCCTTCCTGGTTTAATCAGATGCAGACATTTGCAAAATTTCAACTGATAAAAGATGCATATACATTTTATCAATAGTACCTTAATACAGCTTGATTTACTTCTTTTAAACATTTAGAATTCTTAGACATCCATATTCGTTTTATTAATATTTGTCTTAAATAGAGTTTGAAAAATGTAGTAAACACAAAAAACAGAGAGAAGCAATCTGACTGACCCCATTCTGCAATCCCATTCGCATGTTCTAAATCAATCGTATGGATCATATCTTAAACGTGTATCGATAACTGCCTTTCGAACCACCTGTGCTATTTACGTAAATTAGTACTGAACGGGAAGTTACAAATCCATAGAACTATTTTTTCATTCGTATCTTCCAGTTCAATCCTACGGTCACGCCAGTTTCAGAATTAACTGAGATAATCTGAATAGATTGCAGTTTCGGTTCTACTAAGAAATTTCCGCGAAATAATATATATATATATATATATATATATATATATATATATATATATATATATATATATATATATATATATATATATATATATATATATATATATGATATTTTTTAAATTACTGCGTCGACATACATTCTTGGCATATATTCGCCTAAGAGAAATACCGAGTTGGTGCTTGATATTGCTCACTTATACTCATTCAACTGGAATTTTGAAAATCAATCTAGCGAAACAGACATAAGAGTGACTGCAATTTCAAGCGGAAAATCGATCCAAACTTTATTCCGTTTTCCTAAACTACGGAACGCGTCGGTATCTCCACGAGCTCTGACACGACCTGCATAGCAGAATGGAAAAGACGTGTGCAAATTGCAGGCATTCACTAAATTCTCCTATTGGGATTGATCTAGATTTAAAAATGTATATTCCAAGTGCACTTTATGGTTAGAGTAACATGTAAACCTACTTCAGTGTTAGAATTTTTCTTAATATTTTGGTCATTCAGGCAGGTAGAAATCGAGGAATGATTTATAACAGGCAGAAAAAAGTGTAATATTTTGGCCCCTGTTGTAATAATTGTCTTAGGAGGACCTAAAATAAATAAGTAAAACTTGTGACTGAAAAGACCAGTTAAAGATATCCCTAATAACAAAAAATATGCAGTTATTATGTTTCCAATATTTAAGCTAATTGATTTGTAAACAAGAGAATACGGGCCTATTGTATTCAGACCTCGCAGTGTTAGTGTGTAAACACGTCATACGATAAGACCTCACAATACTGATGTGAAAACAAGTCGTAAGAAAAGACTTCCCAATAGTGATATGTAAACAAGTCATTCGAGAAGACCAAACAATGTTGATGTTTAAATAGGTCATACGATAAGGACTCACAATGTTGATGTGTAAACAGCTTATCTATTGAAACCTCGCAATATTGATGTTTAAGCACTTTGCACGTGCGGCATAGGATGAACCGAACTCACTGTTTTGAAATAATGTACAATATACATGAATCACCCTCGGGTATCGTTGTACACAAAAAACGAAACCCGAATACATGTATTTAATAAATAAAGGGATTTATACAATTCCGTGACAACCACTATCACAGCATCAGCAGTGGTATCTTGAAGTGGCACATGCTTAAAGCAGTTGAAATTTATCTTGAAAAGTCTATTATTGTTTTATTTAAACCCAAATGTCCCTTCTAAAGACCACCCATATGTATTAGAAACGTTATTCTATTTATAACCTAGGAAACGTTATACTAATCACCATTGCCAAATCAATGAAAGAAAATGCAAAACACCCACCCCCCCATATCTCCAATACAATAGTGTGTGTCTATATCTTGTGAATAAAACAATAAAACAAATCAATACATTGCTAAAAGTACTTTTTCTATGCTCCTGTGAATAAGAATCGCAACACATTTCAAACAAATCACAAAGATCCTTGTTTTTTCTACTGTGAATGTCTTGCTTTGAATATCTTCACTATAATAAACTTCTGAAATCTCCTCTTTTCTCTACATTTGCTTTACTTTTAAAAGTTTCTTACATGGAAAGTTTTTTTCTTCTTCTGAAAGCTCCTTCCTTTTCTCTTCCTGCACCTTGCTTAGCGTTCTGGGTACTCTGAAGACCAGTGTCTTTTCTATGGAAAAAAAGATAACATGCATCTTTACTCTGGATCTGATCTCTCCTTTCTTAGAGGTTCCTTTTCTGTGACGTTGTTGACATTGTGTAGCCCAATGTCCTTTCTCTTGCCACACATGACATATGTCATCGCTATTATCTTGAGAGGAGTAGTAATAAGCCTCTCAGTATGTCATGTTCGACTCTGCGGATTTTCGAATCACTCGCTGATAGTTTCCGACCAGAAGTATAATACTGGATTACACTTCCATCTTCACAGACTGAATGTTTAACTAAATTATGGTATTATCTTGCGTGTGGTCTCTATATATCGGGAGAGAGACTTAATTCTAGTCACATATAATTTAGATCGTAATACATTTTCAAAATGTCTTGAAGAAATTTCTAAGTAGAAAATCTACAAGTATTAAATGTACATTTTAATAATTTAAAAACATTAAGACCAAATATAATATAATATGTAAGAGTGTTAAATGTAATTCCCAATCCACATGAAACAATACCACGGTAAATTATTAATTTCAAATATTATATTATGTATGGTACATAAATATGACTGACATAAATTAGATGTTAGAAATAAATGACAAAAAAGACGTAAAGCAATATCGCGTTGTTCATTTTAATAAAAAATGTAAATGAAAATACAAAAAAATATGAGTACACTTAAGGTCAGATTAGGTTTGAGAACCTACATGTTACAATTATATCACCGAAATGGATTCAGTTCAAATATTTCTGGACTAAGCGAAATACGATCAAAAATAAACTTACTAAATAGATTACGATTTTGCTTCTGTTTATCATGCAACAAATTTAGAACATTACTGCCTTGGTTTGGGAAGGTAGTTAATTTACAAAATAAAATGACTTAGAATTTCATACCTTAAATACAATCTCATCATAATTTTGTGAATTCATTAGTTTTACGAATTACATTCGAACTATGAATTTAAAATCTTCGATTTTTTTATTATGAATTGACATGTCTATGGCACCCATATAATATTTATTTGTCTTGTTTCTGTTGGTAGTTCAGACATATGGAATGCTCCATCAAGTGCTTTTGCTCTTTAATTCTTCCATATCTAATATATATTATTTAAAAATTCTTTTATCTAAACTGGGGTATATATATATATATATATATATATATATATATATATATATATATATATATATATATATATATATATATATATATATATATATATATATATATATATATATATTATAACCATAATAATTGTATCACCTATTTTTCCGTATAATCAGAATCACGATATTTTTACTTTTGTTTTATTGTATTTATTTTAAGGGGTTTAAATATATATATTTGCGATGTTTGCTGTAAATATTTCCACGGTATAAATTTAGTTCTATTCCAACGCGCAACGATTACAGCCTTTCTCTTATTAAACGTATGTTACATTTCTATATTATTATAATAAAACCACTTTTAAACGTTTTATTATACACTTATGCCTCTTGCTCAGCCCAATGCTTTTCTGGTTTCATTCTCTTCTATGTCTTAAAGCGTTTCTTATGACATTTCCAGTTTCATTTGTGAGATGTATTACCCATGCATATTTGCTATGTGTCTCATATTTTGCTAGATAGTTGTATCCGTTATTAGGCTTTCTAAATTGCCGCATGTCAACCAAATTAGCTGACCATATTTTAGCGGTTATCACACGTCGTTTAGTGAATGTTCTTAGGATGGAATTAACAAATTCTTTTGCTAATTTTGTTCTCCACTTCAATGCCTTGTTTTGTTTCTTGCTTGACCTAAATCTGGTTTATCAATGGTTTGACAACAAAATGTTTTGGCAAGTTTGTCTCGTATTGTTGCACTGACATGGTTATCTAACTCCTTCAACGTCAGTTTTTCACATTCTGATTTATCTGTGATCCTACAACAGAAAAATAATCATTATTTGTTTCGCAGTTTGATTAGAGCTTGTGTTTTGTTTCATATTAATTTATACACTCATCTTTTAGATGAACAATAACCTTCGGCTGCTTTTATTTTAAACACCATATAATGGGCCTGATGCAGCATATATACATACATGCCCCAATGCGGGTCATATTCTATGAAGAAGATCTTACGAAAGGTATAATAACAGAAGAAAGATAGGCCTTGTTTTAACATATTTTTGTCGCCTTACATACAAGTCGTGATTTATTTTAATTTGTAATTTTATATTTTGTAATTGTGGTTTAGATATTTTAAAAAGATAAAATCACCACGGTTTATTTGATTTCTTTTATTTATTGTTGTTGCATCTGATGTGTAATGTATGCCTAGTCCGTCAGTGGCGGATTCACTTGGTGGGGGGGGGGGGGTACCCGAGTGGCCGAGTGGTCTAAAGCGCTGTCCGTTACGGATCACTACCATCTCATCTCTGTCTGCGTTGGTTCGAGTCTAAGATTCGGCGAATGTGGATATGTGAGAAAGCTTGCCAGTAGCTTCTCGTGGGTCGGTGGTTCTTTCCGGGGATTTCCCGGTTTCTTCCTCCACCATTAATACTGGCCGCCATGTATAGCCTATCGTGTGCTGAAAAATGGCGTTAAGCCCCACAACAACAACAACACCAACATCACCTGGTGGGCCAGATGTGGTTTCAGCAATCATCGTTATGCAAGACAAAAGCTTTGGAATATCCCGACGTTTCATAATTTGACATATTATGATAATTTTGAAAATTTTCATACTGACAAAGCAATATGTTGTTCTGAAATGGAATACTGGTTACTCGCTCAAGTTGAATATTATAAAGGATTATTATTATTATTATTAATATTATTATTATTATTATTTCCAAACATCTGAGCAAAACAACATTTCAGTTATTGCGTATGTTTCTATGCACACATATTTTGCTTTCTTTTAATGTCTTTTTGTAATCCATTTAATCATTAATGTTTCAAATTGTCTCGTAAAAACACAACCAATATTTTGTTACCAATGCGACAATTATGATCAGTATAAAAAGTTCGCCCCAAAGAGATATTCTTGTTTAACAGCAAACAAGCTCCACTATAAAGAAAGCGTATACATTTTTTCTTTGAGGTGCAGCTCCTAATGCATGTGGATTTACAGGGCCCTTATAATGTTGACAATGCTTGTGTGCGTGTGTGTGCGCGGGCATTGCTCGTGCGTGCAATGGAGAATAGACGGCACCCTCTATTTGCTAAATATGGGACAAATTAAAGATCGCTCTGCACATTTAAAAATTGCAATTTTTGTGGCCTTATATAGTAGCTGTACTATTGGGGGTGTTTTGGGTGTCAAATTTAGGTCAGAAAGCATTTTGTATAGCGTTAAAATGATTTTGTTGAATGCACCATTACTGTCATTATAACTAAGTTCTATAATATAGTCCATTCTTCATACTTACTTTGATTTGTGAAACATTTTATCATTGACTTTCACAGATAATTAGATGTACACATAATTTAATCTGCCCAGTATTGTAAACTCTTCATATTATTAATATTGCCATCGTTTATTTGTGATTAAGTTATCGTCACAAGAACCTATGTTGGACATTCAATTACACATTGTCTGGTGAATATATTTCAACTGCGGTTGGGTATGATTGTTTACATTTGTCGATTTCATTCTTCATCTCTTATGTATTATACACGGTTTATGTACACACATAAAGACAGACAGAAACGTGCATATTTGTTTGAACATTGTTGAACGCCCCAGAGGCAGCGTGTGATCGACACACCATCCATCATGTGGACAGATTACTCTATTGTAGAATGGAACCAATCAAAACGTTTACATCCCAACCATTATCATAAACGCGTATTGCGGTGGGCCAAGTGTCTGGAACACCGCAGATCTCTGTTTTAATTATATTTAGGCCCATATCTTCGTTATTTTAAACGTCACAACATTAAAACATGATACAATAGTTTGGAATTTAACTAGTGTTAATAAAATTATGACAGTTCGAAAGCGGGATTTTGCCATTATATATATTGTTCCGAATCTATGGTAAAAAAATTAAGTACAAGAAAAGAAACAAAAAGAAAAAGTTTTGTAAAACTTAACAAACAATTTAATTATTAAAGTAATAAATGAAAAATGTGAGAGGAACTTACAGTATAATGAAGTGAATCCAAATTAGTCCTTAAAAAGTTGTGAAAGTCCTACACGAATAACAAGTCCCTTATAATTTTCAATACCAGAAATGTACTGGTCCTCCAAGAACCGTGACGGCGTCAAGATTGCGTTGTCCGGAACTCATTCGAATAATTTATAACAGTTCCAGAATAATTTTAGAGTCAAAATAATGAGGACTTTCTATCACCACTTAACAGTTCAAACAAATGTCTTTCCACTCGGAAAATATCTCAGTACATCATAAAACACGCCTGCAGACTTATATCAAGAACATACTAAGTGTGAATGACTTCAGCAATCGGAATGAAACCGAATGCTTAGTTTCTCCATATATACACCGTATATGTCGATAATAGTTCGCAATAGACACCATGTGACAACATACACTATTGATTTTCGATAAAATAACTATGTTCACATGACCTCATGGAACCAGTGGAAATCCACAGAATTATTTTGGAAACATCGATATCTCATCTGTCACAGAAAATACGCATTAGGGGCCATTTTAACTCTTATTATTACGATTATTATTACTAATTGTCAACACGTATGTAAACAACTATTTATAGATCCTACATAATTTGCATTTTAAACAGATCCACACAATTTATAGCCAAAACATTCTATACAGTTTGCGACCATCAATAAATATTATGAAAATTAAATAAAATCATGTACCAGAAGTTACAGAATATATATATATATATATATATATATATATATATATATATATGTTATATATATATATATATATATATATATATATATATATATATATATATATATATATAGCTGAACGTTACCATCTTCTCTCAGTCTCTTCTCTGCACCGATAATTGTGGCTCCTCTTCTCTGACATATCTTGTACTAAACTCTGGCACATTAAAAAATAGTAATTATGCAATAAAATTGACTCTTTGATCAAGACATGATGTTTGCATGAAAAACAATAGTGTAAACCCAGGACTTAACTCACAATTTTGTAGGATTGGATTCTTATACTTACTCTTTTTCCTTATTTTTGTTGACACGTATGTAAAGATTAGACACCACCACCCCAAAACACTGCAAATAATTATGTAATAGAAACAATCGAAACCGACAAGTTTTAGTTAATTCAAGAAATAATTTATTTACCTAGAATAAAAAGTGAAAATTCAAAAGACGCTTTGAATTAAATCCCAACTAATCCTAAATGTTCTATCACAGGTCCAAAATTATAGGATGCTCCGAATGAATTCCAATAATCTTAAATATCCTGATGTACCAAGAGCCCTAAATGTATTGATATATCACAGTGACATAATCTAGAAAGTCTTCGAATGAGTTCTCAATAATCCCAAAGTAGTGGTTTACCCCAAAACGTCAATGAGCAATTTATAATTCAAATGAATAATATAAATAAATAATCCCTATCAAATTACATCTGAACACAAATATACACTCTGATCTTAGATTATCAAAGATTGTTATTAAACATGAATGAATAAATGTTTACCAACTTTCCTTGATATATATGTTTCAGTTTATTGCACACAAAAATGACATTGAACTCTTGATGCGTAAACATTTTTTTAAAGCATGACAAACGTCAGGTATGCATCAACTCTATTCACAGCCCTCAACTACGATCATCATAAAAGTCAGGCACACAATATAAATTAAATATACAACACATTATATGCATACATGATTGGGGGGGGTGTCTGTGTCTCCTGTGTGTGTGTGTGTGTGTGTGTGTGTGTGTGTGTGTGTGTGTGTGAGAGAGAGAGAGAGAGAGAGAGAGAGAGAGAGAGAGAGAGAGAGAGAGAGAGATATGACTTATAACAGCACTTGCAAAACTATTTAGAGAAGGAAATATTAAATTTTCTCCTCCTTTTATACCGGGCAGCAAACGTTGTCTCTTGTTGGAGAAGGACGTTTGATGGTTTGTCACGACCTGTAAACAAGGTATATAAACGTGTCTGCATAAACCAAGCTGTAGAATGTGTATAAAGACATACCGAGAGAATTCGTGGAGTACGACGCTACCGCCACTGAACTTAAGACATGAGCTGCATCATTTATGATTAGTCAAATATCAGGTTTAGAAACCTTGCTGTGCAGAATATATGTTCATACTTGCTTCCCCGTCTTGTACAATTCGGAATAATAAACAATTTATTGACCTCGTCTGCTCTCGAAAAACATGACTTGCCCTGATGTAAAAGTTTTCGTAGTTCCCCCTAACAAAGACAATAAATGAATAATATTACCCTAAAGATATCAGGATATTACCTTGAAATGATCTTCATATTTTTGGCATTTCCCCGAGTGTTCAGACTAGTACGTATGTCCTTACAATATGATTTGTTGTGCCTGCAACTAGTAGTTGAAACTGCTGTTTTACCACTCAGAAAGTACTAGATCATACACTTTCAAACCATTGTAATATCAATTTTTCAGCATAATTCAATAATTGCTGCTCTAGCTTTGTTGTCAAATCACTAATTGTGCATCCTCCACATTTGTCGCGCTATAATCGGACAGAGCTCTTAGGTAACAACACATATACGTCGGGTAGACAATCGTCTATAAAATCTCAAAGCAGGGACAATAATTTTGTGTACAGCAAGGTTTTAAACCTTGTTTCACTGTGAGTGCAGGCCCAACGTTTCTCCAAAAATATCCATTTTATCAATTAAACACGATTATTCGTGATCAAAATCTCTCTCTCTCTCTCTCTCTCTCT